>CAKAOJ020000367.1:0-35000 GCA_916701645.2 Sebastolobus alascanus
CACACACACCCGTTACTGAACAGAGCCATCTGTCATCAACAGTCCATTCCAGAGCTCAATAGTTATTATTGTTTCATCAGGAAATATCACATCATTAATAATAATTCATATCAATGTTAAATATCTTTACAATTTAATGTGTCAAAATCCCAGTAGACAAATTACAGTTTCCAAAGGCACATACAATAGTTGTTAAATGCTACTCAGTTCTACAGAAATGTTTAATGGGTCGGTTTCTGTCAATGCAGATCATTTGGGTTTTATTGGTCCAGGTTTACAGATATTTATCTCTGTGATTTCTGGTTTTCCCTCAGTACAACTGAGAGGAATGGAATATCAATTGTGTTACTCACAGTATCAAACAATTACAAAAAAAAAAATCTGTGTCCATTGGGGAAAAAGTCCTAATAAAAACCTGAGACATGTTGCTCTATAGATAATAAAAACCCATACTTGTTTGATGACTCACCTGAACAGATGTACCAGAGCGGCCGGGCTGCGGCCTGCACCTGCTGCACCTCCATGGTGTTGCTCTGAGAGCCAATCAAAGTGTAGCCTCGGTAGGGCATGCTAGCAGTAGGAACTCCTGATACCTCATTCAGCAAAGACAGGAAGCTGTCGTCCGCAGTGTGTTCCACCCCCTTATGGAGCATGGCCTTCACCGCGGCCTCTGTACGGCCACAGACCTGCAGCACTCTGGGGACCGTCCTGGGCGGTACAGTCGCGGCGGCTGGTTTCTCAGCTGGACGAAGGATCACATGAACATTTGAACCTCCAAATCCAAAGGAGTTGATGCCTACGATGCCGCCTCGGACGGGAATAGGCCGGTCAACGACTTGAACCCGACCGTCGCTGAGGGCTGGGATGTCAGGGTTAGGAGAGTTGAAGTGCAGGTTGGGAGCCCAGAATCCTCTTTCCAAAGAAAGCACCACCTGCATGTGGGATGGAAAACAACCAATAAAGCACAAAAAGATAAGATACAGAGCAGAATCTTAGTATAGCTGAAATAACTAAATAGCTCATAATAATCCCTGAAAATGGCAGATGTATCCTGCAGGTAAAATCCCTGTAATACATTTCTCACATTAGTATATCATCTATGTGTTTTGTCAGCCACAGTCCAGCAAGACTAGAGGAAACAACCACGTAACCCTGCTCAATGCTGGTCACTCATATGACCCTGACAGATTTGTTGTTGTTTGCATCCCTGTAAATAGCAAAAGAAAAAAAGGAATCTTCAGAGCAGCCAATCAGAGGAGGGCTGTCACTCTCACCTTAGCCAGGGCAGCCAGACCAGACGCCGGTTCGGGATGGCCCATGTTGGACTTGGTGGAGCCAATGAGCAGAGGCTCTCGCTTTGATTGACAGAACACACCAACAATGCCATTCACTTCCTGTGGGTCGCCAACCTGCATGTAGAGAGCAGAGACCAGAGGTGAGACCCTCCTGGTGAGTCACATTAGAAGACTTATCAATGACCGGTCTGGTGATGCACTGAAAACAGGCTGGAACTAGACTGCTGTGTGCACTGACCTTTGTTCCGGTGCCATGGGCTTCCACGTATTCCACCTGCTCAGGAGTTATATTGGCCTCCTGGTACAGAGAACGAACCAGCCTCTGCTGCATCTCACCTGAAGGAAACGTCACACCTGAGGCACCAAGAGGAGTGTGTCAGGACAAACATGATACACCATACCAGAGCTGCTACCGTACACACACATTCACATCACAGATCTGAACCAATAAGACCGTCCTGTGATGTGTTCTTTCAACTGCTGTTCACTGTGCAACAATACTGCTTTAACAAAGACTAGGATTTATTACAACATGAATTTTATTTTTGAATCTCTGGCCAAGTTAACTGCGGTGACATCACTAAAATAGAGAGTCAAGAAACACGAACAGTCAGGTGATCAACAGTTTATCCAGATTATCTAAATCACCTGGGAGGTAAACCTGAATTAATGTGGGTAAGAAGTACAGTAGGTGGAAGCAGCTGAGCCGCCTCATGGGAGCGATCGCACCTGAGGAAACCAGAAAAAAACAGAGAGCTCCACGGAGGTCCATCACATCACGGACTAACAGACTCAAGGACAGCTTCTACCCAAGTGTCATACGTGAGCTGAACACTGCCAGACACTCACACAAAAACTGAACAGAAAGGACCAGAACTGATCAAAACACTGTCGGACACTTCTCAGGTCTCATTACATGTTTACATCCTACCGCACTTTATATTATTTAACACAGTACATGTTTAAATCCTACTGCACCTTATTTTTCAGATATATCATTTGTTGTGATTTATCAACTGCACTACCGTTTCATGTGCAATATACGTACTATTATTACTATGCAATAACTACTGCCTTGATTGTAATGTAACTGCCTCGACCGTATTGTAATTGTATTGTATATATTGTATCATAGGTCAACATTTCTAGTTATATATATATATATATTTACTCTTCTTTTTTATATATATATATATTTACTTTTTTATAGTAGTTAAACTTGTATTGAACAAGGTTTTTATCTTATCTTTTATACTTGTTATGTGTGATTGCACCATCAGGACTGCTTCAAATTTCACTGTACTCTGTGTAGTGACAATAAAGGAATCTTGAATCTTGAATCTTGAATCTTGAGCTCCCCACCAGCATAACCCTTCACCTGTTCCTCTGAACCAGCAGGGGGAGCTCCACCCTTTCCTGTGATAGTGGAGTTCATGCAGAGCATAAGGTTAGACGAGAAGTAAGGTCTCCCATTTAGAGGAGAAGTAAGGTCTCCCATCAATATAGAAACAATCATTTTCTTCCCAAAAATCACTCAGCTGCTGAACAATGTGTTAATTCTGTAGAACTGGTTAATGTTAACATTCTCATCCATTATTTACTGCTCTATCTGCTATACGGTTCATTCATTCATTCATTAAGTGCCTACCGCTGTATTCATGGATTCATTCATCATTGCATTTATTCATTCACTTGTATGTTTATTAGTTAATAGTTGTGTCTGTAATAAGTGGTTAAATTAACATTTCCTTGATAAAGAATGTGATGACGTGGTTTGTGTGTATGAAATATTACAGTCAAAGGCTTAAATTACCTCCAGACTGACACTGAATTCATTATAGACTCTCACTTCACTTTTGGAACGGTGGTTCAATTCTGGTACTCAGTATAAATACTGATCCTTTGTGAGTGCAATCTCTCCATGTCATCTTTTATACCAACTAATGTGTTTATGCTACACAATTAACTGATTAATCGATCGAGAGATTCATTCACATTTAAGCATTCAGAAATGTCTCTATGGATCATCACTCCGTCTCATCTTACAGCATGAGTTTGGAGCTGGCGGGCTGTTAGTGTGCGTCCTCACCTTGCTCTTTGTATCCATCTGTGTTGTTGACCACTGTGGCATAGACCCTTTTAGCCACCAACAGCACTGCCACTGCTGCCTCAGAACGGCAGTATCCATTTCCTGGCCAACAAAACAATAGAAATATGAACTTTATATTGGTATACACCAGGGGTCGGCAACCCGCGGCTCTGGAGCCTCATGCGGCTCTGGAGCCTCATGCGGCTCTGGAGCCTCATGCGGCTCTGGAGCCTCATGCGGCTCTGGAGCCTCATGAAGGCTCTGGAGCCTCATGAGGCTCTGGAGCCTCAGGCGGCTCTGGAGCCTCATGAAGGCTCTGGAGCCTCATGAAGGCTCTGGAGCCTCAGGCGGCTCTGGAGCCTCATGAAGGCTCTGGAGCCTCATGCGGAGCCTCAGGCGGCTCTTTAGCCCCTCTGCAGTGGCTCCCTGTAGCTTTGACAAGAAACAAAAAAAAAATGGAAATAAATAACGTTTTGTTTTTTTTGCACAGTGGACAAACTTTCAAAGGGAACACTTCTTATCTTAGAGTTTGAGATGATACTGTGACACTGAAAATATATATATTTTTTTAATATTTAGTTAACTGAAGTATGCGTCACATCCTACTACGTCAACACACGGCAGGCTGGGGAGTCCCGAACACGGGACCGTGCGCCGCGACCGGCTCTAGGTCGGCTTGGAGAGGGTCGGGGCGAAGGTGGCTTGCAGCCGCAGCTTTACAGCGCTCCCGGCGGGATGCTCCATGGTGTATTTTACTCTGCGTAAAAGGAGGCGCCATGCGTAAAGACGCAAATGCGGTGGTGTTTTTTAATCTGACACAACCTGCCAGGAGAGAGAGAGATAATTTTTTTTCTAGCAGTTGTATATCTGACTGAAATCTGTTTGTCTTACCGACTGACTGCCTGACTGATATGAAGGGATCCGAGGGAAGGGCTTTCAAAACGTCAGTAGCCAGAGGACCTAAAGTAAAATCAAGGGTGTTATATTATTGAGTAATATTGAGTATAGCCCTCGCTCATATCACTGCTGTATGGAACGCTACATGATGCCAACCAAGAAGGATTGTTAGATTAAATATCCTACTGCAAGGTCCGACAGTAGTTGCGCTGGGAAGGTCCGATGACATCATTCTGCATAATAAAGTAGCCATGTGCTTCTGTTTGTCTGACAAAGGATGGAAGATTCATTGTGAACAATGGACAGATGGAGAAAGATTAATCTGATTTAGAGTACATTCATTTAATTCTAGTTATTATTGTCAATGTTTGTTGAAATGACAGTTAACCTATAGTTTGTTAGCTTGTTTCACATAATAAAAAACACCAGCGCCATTGCGTCTTTACGCATGGAGCCTCCCGTTAGGCGGAGTAAAATATATATGGGTATATATGTATATGTGTATATATATATATATATATATATATATATATATATATGAATATAACCTGACAGAGTCCAGTTTAACACCCAGACTGAAGGAAAGAGACGCTAACAGGTAAAACACCTTATAATTATCATCTTAACAGCTGCGCTGATTGATTAACCTCCGTTATCAGCGACACATGAGGAGAAAACACAGTTAAATCTCATCTTTCTGCCTCCAGACGCTTTAGATAATGTTTGATAAGGTTCATGAGGAGACATGAAGCAGCTCAAACACTCACCTGTACAGGTAGATCAGATAAATTAAGAGATCCAACAGGTAGAAAGTTGATCCAAACCTCCTCAAACAACCGGAAGGCCAGCCTCACTGCGCATGCTCAGTTCAAAGCTCCGAATGACGTTTACAAATAAACAGTAGTACTCAGAAAGTAATCAGATATTTTACTGAAGTAAAAGTATATTATCATCAAATATATTTAAAGTACCAAAAATAATAGTATGCTCATTACACACAACACCTTATTATTATATATTATTGGATTATGATTATTGGTGCATTAATGTGTTCATCACTTCATTACATCATATGCTAATAATGTATTTGTTGATCATATTTTGTATTAATAATCTGAATCTGCAAAGTAACTTAAGTTATCATATAAATGTAGTGGATTACACGGCTACAATATTCCATCCATCCATCATCTGTAACCGCTTATCCTGTTCAGGGTGGCGGGGGGGCGGGAGCCCATCCCAGCTGACATTAGGTAAAGGTGGGGTTCACCCTGGACAGGTGAAGGGGGGGTTCACCGTGGACAGGTGAAGGAGGGGTTCACCCTGGACAGGTGAAGGGGGGGTTCACCCTGGACAGGTGAAGGGGGGGTTCACCCTGGACAGGTGAAGGGGGGGTTCAACCTGGACAGGTAAAGGGGGGGTTCACCCTGGACAGGTGAAGGGGGGGTTCACCCTGGACAGGTAAAGGCGGGGTACACCCTGGACAGGTGAAGGGGGGGTTCAACCTGGACAGGTAAAGGTGGGGTTCACCCTGGACAGGTGAAGGGGGGGTTCACCCTGGACAGGTGAAGGGGGGGTTCAACCTGGACAGGTAAAGGGGGGGTTCACCCTGGACAGGTAAAGGAGGGGTTCACCCTGGACAGGTGAAGGAGGGGTTCACCCTGGACAGGTGAAGGGGGGGTTCACCCTGGACAGGTGAAGGGGGGGTTCACCCTGGACAGGTGAAGGAGGGGTTCACCCTGGACAGGTAAAGGAGGGGTTCACCCTGGACAGGTGAAGGGGGGGTTCACCCTGGACAGGTGAAGGGGGGGTTCACCCTGGACAGGTAAAGGTGGGGTTCACCCTGGACAGGTGAAGGGGGGGTTCACCCTGGACAGATGAAGGAGGGGTACACCCTGGACAGGTAAAGGGGGGGTACACCCTGGACAGGTAAAGGCGGGGTTCACCCTGGACAGATGAAGGAGGGGTACACCCTGGACAGGTAAAGGGGGGGTACACCCTGGACAGGTAAAGGAGGGGTTCACCCTGGACAGGTAAAGGGGGGGTACACCCTGGACAGGTGAAGGAGGGGTTCACCCTGGACAGGTGAAGGAGGCGTATACCCTGGACAGGTGAAGGGGGGGTTCACCCTGGACAGGTGAAGGGGGGGTTCACCCTGGACAGGTGAAGGAGGGGTTCACCCTGGACAGGTGAAGGAGGGGTTCACCCTGGACAGGTGAAGGAGGGGTTCACCCTGGACAGGTGAAGGGGGGGTACACCCTGGACAGGTGAAGGGGGGGTTCACCCTGGACAGGTGAAGGGGGGGTTCACCCTGGACAGGTGAAGGAGGGGTTCACCCTGGACAGGTGAAGGAGGGGTTCACCCTGGACAGGTGAAGGAGGGGTTCACCCTGGACAGGTCTCCAGACCATCACAGGACTGACATATAGAGACAGACAACCATTCACACTCACATTCACACCTACGGGACATTTAGAGTCAACTATGAACCTAACCTGCATGTCTTTTGACTGTGGGAGGAAACCAGAGAACCGGAGTAAACCCTCAATAACCTGCATGTCTCCTGTCACCTGTACCTCCTCTTCCTGTCACCTGTACCTCCTCTTCCTGTACCTCCTCTTCCTGTCACCTGTACCTCCTCTTCCTGTCACCTGTACCTCCTCTTCCTGTCACCTTTACCTCCTCTTCCTGTCACCTGTACCTCCTCTTCCTGTCACCTGTACCTCCTCTTCCTGTCACCTGTACCTCCTCTTCCTGTACCTCCTCTTCCTGTACCTCCTCTTCCTGTCACCTGTACCTCCTCTTCCTGTACCTCCTCTTCCTGTACCTCCTCTTCCTGTCACCTGTACCTCCTCTTCCTCCTCTTCCTGTCACCTGTACCTCCTCTTCCTGTACCTCCTCTTCCTGTCACCTGTACCTCCTCTTCCTGTACCTCCTCTTCCTGTACCTCCTCTTCCTGTCACCTGTCCCTCCTCTTCCTGTACCTCCTCTTCCTGTCAGCTGTACCTCCTCTTCCTGTCAGCTGTACCTCCTCTTCCTGTCACCTGTACCTCCTCTTCCTGTCACCTGTACCTCCTCCTCCTGTACCTCCTCTTCCTGTCACCTGTACCCTCTTCATATACAACCCTGTGCATCTAATGACCGCCACCCAGTGTCCCAAATAAAACTGCAATATATGTAATCAGAATAATATGATATGCCAACAACAATAATAAACAGCTCCTACATGCAGCACCGACCCAACGGGGCTATTATGGAACAACATTGCAGATATAAAGCACATTTGACTACGATATAACATGAAATACAGCAAATTAGTGCTGAATGCGAGAATGTTGTTGATATAATAATTTGATATTAGCAGCTGTAAACATTGTGTCAGGATTATTATATATCATAGCAGGTGAATTGAGCGTAGCTACATTCAAGGATAAAAATATAATATAAAGATGAAATGTCATCGAGGAACACGGTTAGAACACAAATGGTGAAGGGCAGAAAGTTTGATCATCTTAAATAAGTATAACTCCCTCCATGGTTTGAGATTATTCCAGCTGTGTCACGTTTTATACATCATGGTGACGAAAACACTTCCACAAAGGATACACCGCTTATAATAATAACGCTTACAGCTCCTCCGGCAGGCTTCCTCTCTCCTCCAGATGCATTTCAGGAATTGGAACATCCTTCAAGATGAAGCACTGAGATCGATTTCCAGGTCGCAAGCCGGAGGATCAAGCGAGGAGATTCAAAATGAGGAAATGAGAAGATCCCACACAGCATCACATGATCTGTCCAAGCCACCGTAATACAGAGAAATCCAACATGAAATATCGAGTGGAAAGAAAAGGTCCGTCTCAGTGGAGGACGGTGCATTTCATTCTGTTCAGCGTCTCCACGGCGACCTCCACAGTGACCTCCACAGTGACCTCCACAGTGACCTCCACAGTGGACGCCAAGCTGAGCAACGCAGCTCAAACAAAACTAAGAACATCAGAGAAAATAAGACATTTCTTTTTAAGGGGAAAAAGTTTAATAATTCTCAGTAAACTATGAACAAAGTCAGAACAACATTCACAATTATTAATAATTCAATAATTAGTAAAAAACACGTCACATAAAAGTTTTACATCAGCAGATTTATTATTGAATAAACAGTCCAACATCACAATGGAGCTGCAATTCAAAAACAGAATATAAATGAGTACGAGAGAAAAAAGGATCACTACACATAAGAAAGGCTTCAGTAAGTCAGGTGGATTTTACCTGGAAACCATTTGTAAAAATATGAAATAAAATCTGTTTGTTAAAACACAACAAACTGTTTGCGACCTGGAGCTGCTCTCCTGCGTGCTCATTGGCCAAGAGAGTTGTCAGTCACCTGACACTCAAGACAAGTCAGTGGCTTGACAGAGGACTTCTTCTGAAATATTAAAACAAAAACATGTTTGGGATGAATTGTGTCTGACAGCTTTAATAATCATATTTTATATATTTAATTATAATGTCTGCAGGGCGGAGGACCAACTCTGTATTTCTATACATAAAAAAAGAA
Organism: Sebastolobus alascanus; assembly: GCA_916701645.2. Lineage (NCBI taxonomy): Eukaryota > Metazoa > Chordata > Actinopteri > Perciformes > Sebastidae > Sebastolobus > Sebastolobus alascanus. The sequence goes on from CAKAOJ020000367.1 coordinate 8,836, forward strand.
ACTTTAATGTTTAAACAAAAAGCTCAGAATTTACAGTTTCTCCTGTTGACTATGTTACAGTGACCTCTGACCTCTGAAAATGTTTCCAGTATCTTTAGATTCATTACGTTACAAACTCGTCTGCTTTTCAAAGCAGAACCACGCTCTCACCGTCCGCCATCTTGGATCAATATCCACAATATTCATTGAAACATCTTTTATAGCAACAAGTGATGTCATACAGCCTGAAAGAAACGAGGCATGCTGGGAGAAAAAAATAATACACATCGACACAAAACTGCTGAAAACTGCTGAAAACTGTTGAAAACTGTTCGGCTCGACTGACAGAAAAAAAAATGAGTTGGTTGTTTTTTCTTAACAGAGAATCAAGACCCCCCCCCCCCCCTCCCGTACTGGTCTACCTGCAGGACTCTGATTCCCCCCCCCCCCCTCCCGTACTGGTCTACCTGCAGGACTCTGATCCCCCCCCCCCCCTCCCGTACTGGTCTACCTGCAGGACTCTGATTCCCCCCCCCCCCCCCCCCCCCAGACCTGATTCCCCCCCCCCTCTAACCCGTACTGGTCTACCTGCAAAACTCTGACCCCCCCCCCCCCCCCCCCTACTTGTGTCCCTTACTGGTCTTGAAGGACACCTGCAGGACTTTGTCTCCCAGTCGGTACCCGTTCAGGCTGTGGATCGCCATGGCGGCCTCCTCATAGTTCGTCATGGTGACGAAGCCGAAACCTTTGCACTTGTTGGTGTTGAAATCTCGGATCACCTTCACGTTGACGACGGCACCAAACGGCCCGAACATCTGCCAGAGAATAGCTTCATCTGCATCCTGACCCAGATTATAGATGAATATACACCAACCTGCGGACGAGTTCCCACTGACTCCGCCCCCTCCGCCCATGTGGTCCACGCTCATTGGAGAAAACCTGGAACCAAACAGGAAGTACGATTAAAGAAAATCTATTGTTAAAGATGAACGTTAGCAGCTCAGTAATCTGATTATGCCACTAAACATTTAACCTGGTTAGTAATCTGATTACTTTGGTCAGAAACAGGAAGTAGGATTAAAGAAAATCTTAAACTAGCAGCTCGGTAATCTGATTACTTTGGTCTGATACATTCTAAGTGATGCTGTTCTGCTGTTGGACGACGCCGACAGGTGAACACACCTGAATCTCTGAGCCTGGTGATGCACGGGTCCTCCGAAGCGCCGTGATTGGCCGTGGTACATCTGTGACATCATCTGAGAGTTCCGGGCCTGATTGGGGTTGGCAGCGAACTTGACTGTGATTGGCTCAGAGCTGGCGGGGGGGGTGTGCCCATTCAGGTGTTTGACGGCGTCTTCTGCTTCGGACCTCTTATCAAACCGGATGAAGGCGACGCCCCGTGACAGACCTGGACAGGAGGGGGGGAACAATATGTTTTTACAACGATACGATACGTATCAATTTATACGGTTCCGATCCGATTCAAGGACGATATCTGGCTCATCTAGAGCGATACGATATGATTCAAGGACGATATCTGATTTTAGATCGATATACATCTCCCGTTAAGGACAACTTGCCGAGTACCTATCGATGCAGCTGGATCGTAGGATTATAAATCGATGTAGCAGATGAATCGTTACACCTCTACTGGACAGCCAATAAGATTAAAGGACTGAAGGCCTGAGATTGATCACATGACTGACTGATTACTGAGATGTGCGTTACCGGAGGCCTGGTCCACCAGCACTCTGGAGTTGATGATGTGTCCGAACCGAGTGAACATGTCCTCCAGGTCCTGCTGACTCAGCGTTCTCGGCAGCCCGCTGATGTACAAGTTTGCATCTTTAATCATGTCCGAACTCGGCCGCGCAAACGAAACCTGCAGGGAGGAGACAGAAGTAAATCAGTCTGTCGTCTTCACGACCACAAAGAATAAATCAAAAAAAGAAACCAACAAAATAATCAACACGCAAAAAAACAAAACGTACAGTTACATCCAGTCTTTAAATAAAATCCATTTTAAAATATTGTTTTAAATATTCAATGTCAAAAACAAAACAAAAAAACAAACATTTATCCAGATTTGTCCCAAATAAAATATAAACAAAAAGACAAAATAAAAGCATCCAAAAAGATCATTAGGCACTTTTGTCAAAATAAAAGCATAAATTTATGAAAAGAAAAGTTTGGCACATTGTCACACTGAACTGAAGAAATTCACAGATTCAGCGTCAACATGTGTGGATATTAAAAAACAGGCTGAGAATAATTTACAGAAATAACACGACAGCAGTGTTGTAAAAATACCTTCATCCGTCAGACAGTTTGCAGGAGAGAAAGCAACAACGGCCTCTACTGTCCAGGGAACATAACACATCTATCAGTTGAGACAGAAAATCAAAGAACAACCTGTTGCACATTACCTTGATAGTTTTAGACTGTAGCCTCAGGCCATTGAGGGTACTGATAGCCCTCTCTGCATCACTAGGGTTAACAAAGTTAACAAAGCCGTAACCTAAACTGTGGCCTAGAGAAACACAAAGGAAAACAACAAAATAAAATAATAAAAGTCTGTGTTACAGCCGCCACACATTCTGGATATTCAGACAATTAATCTGTAGAAAACTCTCCATACAGTGTTTGAAAAAAACATTTGATTCTTCTGAACAAACCCAGAAAACAAACTGTGAAAGTTTAGTCAGAGTGAGACCTCCTGTCCAACCAACAAACGGGTTTCCATTGACGTGCAAAGTGACCGGTCGGACCCTGCGGGACTCCGTGTTACTCACAGCCCAAATACATGTGGCACGGGCGCAACGCGTCACGGGCGCAACGCGTCACGGGCGCAACGCGTCACAGAGGCGAGGCGGAGCGTTTCTTTTTAACCTGCTACACAGACTCAGTGTTTGTAGCGTGTGGTGGCGTGCCGGCTTCACGGCGTGAATACGGCATTAAACTGAGTAATAATAAGGCGACATTCACTGGGACTGAATTATTTAGCTGGATCGTTTTAATTACACCATCATGGACACACGTTGATTAGTTTGATTTATTTTAATGGTTTCTGCTGCGCCGCATCGTCTCTGCTGCAATGACGTATTTATTCAAATCACTTTAAACAGATTGGATTCGTTTTACACCGTTCTCTGGAGTTTTTACACGTAGGGCCGCGTAGGGATACGTAGGGCCGCGTAGGGATACGTAGGGATACGTAGGGATACGTAGGGATACGTAGGGCCACATGGGGATACGTCGGGCCACGTGGGGATACGTAGGGCCACGTAGGGATACGTCGGGCCACGTGGGGATACGTAGGGCCGCGTAGGGATACGTAGGGCCGCGTAGGGATACGTAGGGCCACATGGGGATACGTAGGGCCGCGTAGGGATACGTAGGGCCACGTGGGGATACGTGGGGATACGTGGGGCCGCGTAGGGATACGTAGGGCCGCGTAGGGATACGTAGGGCCACGTGGGGATACGTAGGGATACGTAGGGATACGTAGGGCCGCGTAGGGATACGTAGGGCCGCGTAGGGATACGTAGGGCCACGTGGGGATACGTAGGGCCACGTAGGGATACGTAGGGCCGCGTAGGGATACGTAGGGATACGTAGGGCCGCGTAGGGATACGTAGGGCCACGTAGGGATACGTAGGGCCGCGTAGGGATACGTAGGGCCACGTAGGGATACGTAGGGCCGCGTAGGGATACGTAGGGCCGCGTAGGGATACGTAGGGCCGCGTAGGGATACGTAGGGCCGCGTAGGGATACGTAGGGCCACGTAGGGATACGTAGGGCCGCGTAGGGATACGTAGGGATACGTAGGGCCGCGTAGGGATACGTAGGGCCACGTAGGGATACGTAGGGCCGCGTAGGGATACGTAGGGCCGCGTGGGGATACGTAGGGATACGTAGGGCCGCGTGGGGATACGTAGGGCCGCGTGGGGATACGTAGGGCCACGTAGGGATACGTAGGGCCGCGTGGGGATACGTAGGGCCGCGTGGGGATACGTAGGGTTAGAAAAAAAACAGACCAGCCCTGTGAAAACAGAGATAGCAGCGTGCGGCGTCCGTGGTCAGTGTAGCAGCTTCAGTTGATTATAATGGACGTGTCCCGCCGCGTCCCCGCTCCATGTATTTCAGTCACAAGAGTTGACAGTCTGCATCGCTGTTCCCAGGTGAGTTCAGGTGAGTTCAGGTGAGTTCAGGTGAGCTCAGGTGAGCTCAGGTGAGCTCAGGTGAGTTCAGGTGAGCTCAGGTGAGTTCAGGTGAGTTCAGGTGAGTTCAGGTGAGCTCAGGTGAGCTCAGGTGAGTTCAGGTGAGCTCAGGTGAGTTCAGGTGAGTTCAGGTGAGTTCAGGTGAGCTCAGGTGAGCTCAGGTGAGCTCAGGTGAGTTCAGGTGAGTTCAGGTGAGTTCAGGTGAGCTCAGGTGAGTTCAGGTGAGTTCAGGTGAGTTCAGGTAACTAGTGCTTTTCTCTCTGAATGCATGCTGGGAGATATTTTGCCCTCACCAGGTAAAGGGAATATATAAACACTCCGAACAGGAACGCTCACTCTGAGTAAAAATTCAATGCAGAACGTGAATCTGTTTTCGTTTTCTCAAATTGTTCAGAAAAGTTCAGGATCTTCATACATTCATTATTAAAGATTAACAGAGATTTTCAAAGCCTGAAAAATAAAATAAAACAGGTTGAAAACAGAAATTTAAACAGTTTGTACATTCTTGTTAGATTCAGTTGAATTATTGAAAACAAACAGTTGATCTCAGGTTTGGGCTTTATGACGATGTTCGTTTCGTCTGTTTCGTCTTCACTGCGTCTCTGCCTTTAATATCGATCATCAGATTTATAGAATATATTATAATATATAATTCATGTTTGTTTTTATCTGTTTACTGAATTATGACGTATAATATGTACTATAACAGAATATTGATCCATATTGCCCAGCCCCGATTTAATCGGTTACCATCAAATACCTGTGAAACACTCAGACTGTAGTCATTTAACCTGGTGTGAAAAATAACAAAAATATTACAACAGTGCAGAAAAGAAAAATATTCAGAAATACTTCAGACAAAAATCACAGAATTGTCCTTTAAAAAACAACAACATGAGATTAAAAACAAAAAAAATATAAATAAAAAACAAAAATCAGCTGATCGTCAATAAAAACGTTTAAAAAGACAAAGTTCAGAAATCAAACAGGAAATACTGCAGATAGTACTACAACTAGTACTACTACTACAACAGCTGTTACTACTTCTACCACCAAAACAAAGTAGTACTATGTAATAGACTTTTTTTTTTACTAGGTAATTTTCACTTGTAATATTAGTACTGTGGTACAACGAATCAGAACCCAAGCTTTACAGTATTTCTAGTCATACTTACTATAACTCAGTAGTACTGTGGTATTTGTATCAGCTAGCCTCAGTAGCATTAGCACAAAGCACACAAAGTAGTACTACAATACTATTGTGTCTGATAAGTGGTACTGCAGTAGTACTGAGGCATGATACTCTGTAGTACTGCAGTAATACTGAGGCCTGATACTCTGTAGTACTGCAGTAGTACTGAGGCCTTGAGCTCTGTAGTACTGCAGTAGTACTGAGGCCTTGAGCTCTGTAGTACTGCAGTTATACTGAGGCCTTGAGCTCTGTAGTACTGCAGTTATACTGAGGCCTTGAGCTCTGTAGTACTGCAGTAGTACTGAGGCCTTGAGCTCTGTAGTACTGCAGTAGTACTGAGGCCTTGAGCTCTGTAGTACTGCAGTAATACTGAGGCCTTGAGCTCTGTAGTACTGCAGTAGTACTGAGGCCTGATACTCTGTAGTACTGCAGTAGTACTGAGGCCTGATACTCTGTAGTACTGCAGTAGTACTGAGGCCTGATACTCTGTAGTACTGCAGTAGTACTGAGGCCTGATACTCTGTAGTACTGCAGTAGTACTGAGGCCTTGAGCTCTGTAGTACTGCAGTAATACTGAGGCCTTGAGCTCTGTAGTACTGCAGTAGTACTGAGGCATGATTCTCTGTAGTACTGCAGTAGTACTGAGGCCTGATGTTCTGTAGTACTGCAGTAGTACTAGAGTGTACTTTTGAAGCGATGGTAACTTTGAGCGTTAAGTTCTGCTGCGATGCAGGTTTGGAGTTGTAGTACAAGTACTGAGCAGTTTCAGCAGTAGTACTGCAGTAGTACTGCAGTAGTACTGAGGGGAGCGTTACCTGCCACTTTGTCCCTGATGAGTTTAGCTGACTCCACGTCTCCAACGCTGCTGAACAGACTGCGTAGTTCATCTTGACTCATACTCTGCGGCAGGTAGTTGACGATCAGGTTGGTTCTGGCGTCTTCGTCGTCCATCATCTGCTCGCTGTAGCCGTTATCATACAGCTCCTGAGACTGAGACTGAGACACACACACACACACCTTTATGACATCATCAACACACCTGCTGCTCCCTCAGTGAACTGCTGAACTCAAACTCACCACAAAAAAACAGAAGGTACGATGAAGACTCACCTTTCCAACGGATCCTTTAGAGGCGTGCTGACTGTCTCTGACATCATTCTGAGACGTCTGGACTTCACACACCTGAAATCACACACACACACACACACACACACACACACACACACACACACACACACACACACACACACACACACACACGTGTTACACACACACACACACACACACGTGTTACACACAATATTGTACACAATAGAACACACCCCTATAGGAGGGTCTCCACAGGTACGGGAGACTGATATTACCTGGTGGCTTACACACTTCCACCTGTGACTGTTGGGGGTTTAACGATTCATCTACTACATCGATTTATATTCCTACGATCCAGCTGCATCGATAGGTACTCGGCAAGTTGTCCTTCACGGGAGACGTATATCGATCTAAAATCGATTTACAAGGTAAATAATCGATTGTATCGATACTAAGAATTTGCACCACAAACGTTACATGGACGTATTTTTAGCACTTTTATTTGAAAAGATTAAGAAATGTTAAACGTTACTCCGGTTCACTCTCGCTGTGTATGACGTCATCGACATGCATCAGCTTGCCATCTCTGCAGAGATATGTGACGAGTTGTTATCAATCCACTGGACGAGGGCGGCTTCACCCACAGGTGCTTTCCCCGTGCACTTTCGTTTTTTATTCAGAGAAAATGACTTTCCGTTCCCCTTGATGATATCTATGTGCATCACGCAGCATCAGCCTCACGTATCCAGCCGGAGAGCAGACGGTCCGCGAGGTAAATTATCACGAGAGTAAAGTAAAAAACAAAACACAAACTTAACTAACGTTAGTCTAACGTAGTTTTAACATGTTTTTCCAGATGTTTTCATGTATGAAAAGACCCCAAATGAACACTGTAGGTGGACTACTGGATCTCTATCAGCTGTTTGATCTCTATCAGCTGTTTGATCTATCAGCTGTTGATCTCTATCAGCTGTTTGATCTCTATCAGCTGTTTGATCTCTATCAGCTGTTTGATCTATCAGCTGTTGATCTCTATCAGCTGTTGATCTCTATCAGCTGTTTGATCTCTATCAGCTGTTTGATCTCTATCAGCTGTTGATCTATCAGCTGTTTGATCGCTATCAGCTGTTTGATCTCTATCAGCTGTTTGATCTCTATCAGCTGTTGATCTATCAGCTGTTTGATCGCTATCAGCTGTTTGATCGCTATCAGCTGTTTGATCTCTATCAGCTGTTGATCTCTATCAGCTTTTTGATCTCTATCAGCTTTTTGATCTCTATCAGCTGTTTGATCTCTATCAGCTGTTTGATCACTATCAGCTGTTTGATCACTATCAGCTGTTTGATCTCTATCAGCTGTTTGATCACTATCAGCTGTTTGATCTCTATCAGCTGTTGATCTATCAGCTGTTTGATCGCTATCAGCTGTTTGATCTCTATCAGCTGTTGATCTCTATCAGCTGTTTGATCTCTATCAGCTGTTTGATCACTATCAGCTGTTTGATCACTATCAGCTGTTTGATCTCTATCAGCTGTTTGATCACTATCAGCTTTTTGATCTCTATCAGCTGTTTGATCTCTATCAGCTGTTTGATCACTATCAGCTGTTTGATCACTATCAGCTGTTTGATCTCTATCAGCTGTTTGATCACTATCAGCTGTTTGATCTCTATCAGCTGTTTGATCTCTATCAGCTGTTTGATCTCTGTATTATTGTTCTGCTGTTTATATTAAAATGAGGACAGAAGCAGCAGTTAAACCACTGTTCATTTAACTTGAATAGAAGTTGTTTTATTATATGTTTTGTTAAATCGTTCACTGCCTTGTATCTTGAGAACTGAAGCAGCGTCCTGAAGTTGCACTTTTTATTTTTTTCTAATAAAAGCTGTATGTATTTACCATTTATCGTTTTTTACTTGTTTATATCCATAATTAATTTATCCCTGATTCCTTTACAAGAAAACCTTTGAGGAATCCTGACCTGCTTTGTCTGGTATCAGATATTTATTTCAGTCACACTGATTGAATGTTTGGCAAAAAAAAGTTACTGTATCGATTTGAAATCATTAAATCGTATCGTATCGCACTATATGAGCCAAATATCGTCCTTTAATCGTATCAGAACCATAGAAATTGATACGTATCGTATCGTAGTAAAAACGTATCGTTACACCCCTCGTGTCTGATAAGTTATTGATGTGATCACAAAGTTCCTGACTGACTTACCTTCAGGTACCTGATGTGTCCTCGTCTTAGTGCCATAGAGACGACTCAGGAGGTTCACTTCGTCTGAGAGAAAGCAGCTGTCAGAACAGGTGAGGAAGAGGAGATGAACCATGAGGTGAAGGATACCAATAAGGTCAGATTATTGATAAAATACCAGCTGGTCAATCAACAGACATTAACTGTCTAATAATAATAATAATAATAATAATAATAATAATAATAATAATAATAATATCACCTACATCTAGGGCTGCTCCATTATGGTAAACATCATAATCACTAGTATTTGGTCAATATTGTTTAACACGATTACTCATTGAATTTTGAAACGTGCATTTAGAAAGAAAATTTAGCACATTTTAAAGTTAAATGCATCAATGTGGTGCACTTTAAGAGCACAATCAAGAGACTAGATCTATGAAGAACAATTTAACACGGCTTGTATAGATATGAATGGTGATGACACGGCAACAGAAGCCACACCCACAAAGCACGGTAAACGAGACGGGGTCCGTGCTCCAGGACGGGTCGGGTGGCCCAATCCTTCACACCCTCCACGCAGGAGAGAGGGCAGAGCCCGGGAAGCAGCGAGGTCCAGGTCGACGGTTGTTGTAGTCTATACGACGTCAGTTCTGGTTGGGGGGGGTAATGTTATTACGTGTATTATTCGCTGGGGGAGGTGACACTCAAAACAACTCATCCACCGTTACAGCTGCAACAGGAGCGACGGAGTAGGCTACGGCGGATCCCGGTTGGTGTCCAGAACACGCATGCAGCACGCTCTTATGTGCACCCTGGATGACAGTAGTTGCATTAGACTTTGTCGTTATAGATTCGTCCGTCAGCGTTGTAAAAATTCCATCATAATCTATTATTACCTGTAACTTTAATTTGATTTTTTTTAAGGATAATAAGACATAGGTGTAGATTTAGTCTGTGATACTGATCCATTAAACCTTTTGTCAAATTCAGTGAATATCTCGTCGCGTTCTGTTAGCTGTCCGTTCTGTGTGCGTGGTGTTGATGCAGCCCTGGCTCTGAAGATAGGAAACAAACAAGTGGCTCGGACTACAGTCGGGCTAGAGTCGGGCTACAGTCGGGCTACAGTCGGACTAGAGTCGGGCTACAATTGGGCTAAAGTCGGACTAGAGTCGGGCTACAGTCGGACTAGAGTCGGGCTACAATTGGACTAGTGTCGAGCTACAGTCGGGCTAGAGTCAGGCTACAGTTGGACTAGAGTCGGGCTACAGTTGGGCTAGAGCCGGGCTACAGTCCGATTACAGTCGGACTAGAGTCGGGCTACAATTGGGCTAAAGTCGGACTAGAGTCGGGCTACAGTCGGGCTACAGTTGGGCTACAATTGGACTAGTGTCGGGCTACAGTCGGGCTAGAGTCAGGCTACAGTTGGACTAGAGTCGGGCTACAGTCGGGCTAGAGTCAGGCTACAGTCGGGCTACAGTTGGACTAGAGTCTGGCTACAGTTGGACTAGAGTCTGGCTACAGTCGGACTAGAGTCGGGCTACAGTCGGGCTACAGTCCGACTAGAGTCGGGCTACAGTCGGAATAGAGTCGGGCTACAATTGGGCTAAAGTCGGACTAGAGTCGGGCTACAGTCGGACTAGAGTCGGGCTACAATTGGACTAGTGTCGAGCTACAGTCGGGCTAGAGTCAGGCTACAGTTGGACTAGAGTCGGGCTACAGTTGGGCTAGAGCCGGGCTACAGTCCGACTACAGTCGGACTACAATTGGGCTAAAGTCGGACTAGAGTCGGGCTACAGTTGGGCTACAATTGGACTAGTGTCGGGCTACAGTCGGGCTAGAGTCAGGCTACAGTTGGACTAGAGTCGGGCTAGAGTCGGGCTACAGTTGGACTAGAGTCGGGCTACAGTTGGACTAGAGTCTGGCTACAGTCGGACTAGAGTCGGGCTACAGTCGGACTACAATTGGACTAGAGTCGGGCTACAGTCGGGCTAGAGTCGGGCTACAGTTGGACTAGAGTCGGGCTACAGTTGGACTAGAGTCGGTCTAGAGTCGGGCTACAGTTGGTCTAGAGTCGGGCTACAATTGGACTAGTCGGGCTACAATTGGATTAGAGTCGGGCTACAGTCGGACTAGAGTCGGGCTAGAGTCGGGCTACAGCCGGACTAGAGTCGGGCTACAGTCGGGCTACAGTCGTACTAGAGTCGGGCTACAGTTGGACTTGAGTCGGGCTACAGTTGGACTAGAGTCGGGCTACAGTTGGACTAGAGTCGGGCTACAGTCGGACTAGAGTCGGGCTACAATTGAACTAGAGTCGGGCTACAATTGAACTAGAGTCGGGCTACAATTGGACTAGAGTCGGGCTACAATTGAACTAGAGTCGGGCTACAATTGAACTAGAGTCGGGCTACAATTGGACTAGAGTCGGGCTACAATTGAACTAGAGTCGGGCTACAATTGGACTAGAGTCGGACTAGAGTTGGACTAGAGTCGTGCTAGAGTCGGGCTACAGTCGGACTAGAGTCGGGCTACAGCCGGACTAGAGTCGGGATACAATTGGATTAGAGTCGGGCTACAGTCGGACTAGAGTCGGGCTAGAGTCGGGCTACAGCCGGAGCAGAGTCGGGCTACAGTCGGGCTACAGTCGGACTAGAGTCGGGCTACAGTCGGAATTGAGTCGGGCTACAATTGAACTAGAGTCGGGCTACAATTGGACTAGAGTCTGACTAGAGTCGGACTAGACTTGGACTAGAGTCGTGCTAGAGTCGGGCTACAGTCGGACTAGAGTCGGGCTACAGCCGGACTAGAGTCGGGCTACAATTGGATTAGTCGGGCTACAGTCGGACTAGAGTCGGGCTACAGTCGGAGTGGAGTCGGGCTACAGTCGGGCTAGAGTCGGGCTACAGCCGGAGTAGAGTCGGGCTACAGTCGGACTAGAGTCGGGCTACAGTCGGACTAGAGTCGGGCTACAGTCGGACTTGAGTCGGGCTACAATTGAACTAGAGTCGGGCTACAATTGGACTAGAGTCGGACTAGAGTCGTGCTAGAGTCGGGCTACAGTCGGACTAGAGTCGGGCTACAGCCAGACTAGAGTCGGGCTACAATTGGATTAGAGTCGGGCTACAGTCGGACTAGAGTCGGGCTACAATTGGACTAGAGTCGGACTAGAGTCGGACTAGAGTTGGACTAGAGTCGGGCTACAATTGGACTAGAGCCGGGCTACAGTCGGAGTGGAGTCGGGCTACAGTCGGGCTAGAGTCGGGCTACAGCCGGAGTAGAGTCGGGCTACAGTCGGACTAGAGTCGGGCTACAGTCGGACTAGAGTCGGGCTACAGTCGGACTTGAGTCGGGCTACAATTGAACTAGAGTCGGGCTACAATTGGACTAGAGTCGGACTAGAGTCGTGCTAGAGTCGGGCTACAGTCGGACTAGAGTCGGGCTACAGCCAGACTAGAGTCGGGCTACAATTGGATTAGAGTCGGGCTACAGTCGGACTAGAGTCGGGCTACAATTGGACTAGAGTCGGACTAGAGTCGGACTAGAGTTGGACTAGAGTCGGGCTACAATTGGACTAGAGCCGGGCTACAGTCGGTCTTGAGTCGGGCTACAGTTGGACTAGAGTCGGGCTACAATTGGACTAAAGTCGGACTAGAGTTGGACTAGAGTCGTGCTAGAGTCGGGCTACAGTCGGACTAGAGTCGGGCTACAGCCAGACTAGAGTCGGGCTACAATTGGATTAGAGTCGGGCTACAGTCGGACTAGAGTCGGGCTAGAGTCGGGCTACAGCCGGAGTAGAGTCGGGCTACAGTCGGGCTACAGTCGGACTAGAGTCGGGCTACAGTCGGAGTTGAGTCGGGCTACAATTGAGCTAGAGTCGGGCTACAATTGGACTAGAGTCGGGCTACAGTTGGACTAGAGTCGGGCTACAGTTGGACTAGAGTCGGGCTACAGTTGGACTAGAGTCGGGCTACAGTCGGGCTACAGTTGGGCTCAGCCATAACATCAGGTCAGCACGGGCACCCTGACCGGTCCCCATACGCAACAACCTGAGATGCTCTGTGTGTTCTGACACCTTTCTATCAGAACCAGCATTAACTTTTTCAGCAGTTTGAGCTCCAGTAGCTCTTCTATTGGATCGGACAACACGGGCCAGCCTTCGCTCCCCACGTGCATCAATGAGCCTCGGGTCTGACCCGGTTCTCCTTCCTTGGACCCCTTTTGGTCGGTCCTGACCACTGCAGACCGGGAACATCCCACAAGAGCTGCAGTTCTGGAGATGCTCTGACCCAGTCGTCTAGCCAGCACTATTTGGCCCTTGTCAAAGTGGCTCACATCCTTACGCTGGCCCATTTTTTCTGCTTCCAACAGAAAGTTCAAAGTTCAAAATGTTCACTTGCTGTCTGATATATCCCCCCCCACTGCCAGGTGCCATGGTAACCAGATAATCCATGCTATTCACTTCACCTGTCAGTGGTCTTAATGTTATGGCTGATCGATGTATATACGTATACATGTGTATACGTATATACACACACACATACATATATATATATATATATACACACATATACATATATTTACATTTACATATATACACACACATATATATATATATATATATATATATATGTGTGTGTATATACACACACACACACACACACACATATATATATATAGACATAGTGTATATATATATATATATACATGTGTGTGTCTCCGGCTCTCCTCTGAATCCCCCCCCATAACCCTAACCCCCCCCCCCCCCCATTATGATTCATTAAAAAAAGATTAAAAGATTCCCGCGGACACCGAAACCGGAACTGACCCGGAACAAAGCCGGATCATTCAGTGTTAAACGTGCTCGGTCAGGTGGACAGAGGACCGGTTGGTTTGAGTTAGATGTTAGTTACATGTGAGGATGGTGAGCTGACCAGCTAACTAGCAGCTAACTAGCAGCTAACTAGCAGTTAGCCACATGTTAGCTCCCTGTTAGCTCCCTGTTAGCACCAAGCGGCTAATGGCGCTGTTTCAGGCTAACAGCGGAGCTAAAGCTGCTAACAGACGTCATATTTCTTACCTGTAGCTGAGACAGACAGGTGACAGACGGTCTTCGCGCTCTGTTATAACAATCCACGGATGTTGTGCTGATACTGAGCTGAGAAACAGGCTCTGAAAGCGGCTCTTAAAGCGGCAGATTAGCTGCTGCGTGATAGCTGCTCTCCGTTCCACACAAAGGAAATAAAGTCTCGCTGAGTGAAGTATCGCGATACCACACCTTCTTCTGTGTCAGTGCTGGTGGTTGGATGATCCGGTGATTAGCATTACCGCCACCTGCTGGACTCAGACTGAAACACCATATTCACACAAACCGTTTTATAAAGGGGATCTGATATTTTATAAAGGTGATCTAATGTTTTATAAAGGTGATCTGATATTTTAACTTTTTTACTAAATGGAGTTCACAACAGGATTACCATTCCAACAACATGCTCGAGCTAATCCCAAATAAAAATACTTAAACTGCATGTCCCGTTTGTGGTTCTGTTTTTGACCTATTTTAGTAAGCCTTTTAATTTAAATCAATTTTATTTTATTTGAATAATAATTTGTTGTCTCTATAGATCCAGTTTAACCTGTTTAGATCCAGTGTAACCAGTGTTGTAGTCTCTGTGATTCCAGTGTAACCTGTTTAAATCCAGTGTAACCAGTGTTGTTGTCTCTATAAATCCAGTTTAACCTGTTTAAATCCAGTGTAACCAGTGTTGTTGTCTCTATAAATCCAGTTTAACCTGTTTAAATCCAGTGTAACCAGTGTTGTAGTCTCTGTGATTCCAGTGTAACCTGTTTAAATCCAGTGTAACCAGTGTTGTAGTCTCTATAAATCAAGTTTAACTTGTTTAAATCCAGTGTAACCAGTGTTGTAGTCTCTATAAATCAAGTTTAACTTGTTTAAATCCAGTGTAACCAGTGTTGTAGTCTCTATAAATCAAGTTTAACTTGTTTAAATCCAGTGTAACCAGTGTTGTAGTCTCTGTGATTCCAGTGTAACCTGTTTAAATCCAGTGTAACCTGTTTAAATCCAGTGTAACCAGTGTTGTTGTCTCTATAAATCCAGTTTAACCTGTTTAAATCCAGTGTAACCAGTGTTGTAGTCTCTGTGATTCCAGTGTAACCTGTTTAAATCCAGTGTAACCCCTGTTGTTGTCTCTATAAATCCAGTTTAACCTGTTTAAATCCAGTGTAACCAGTGTTGTAGTCTCTGTGATTCCAGTGTAACCTGTTTAAATCCAGTGTAACCCCTGTTGTAGTCTCTGTGATTCCAGTGTAACCTGTTTAAATCCAGTGTAACCCCTGTTGTAGTCTCTGTGATTCCAGTGTAACCTGTTTAAATCCAGTGTAACCAGTGACGTGGTCTTTGCTGTGTCAGTTTGTGTCTCAGATGATCTCGGTGGATGTGACCTTCCTGCTGCTCAACATGATGAACTCTGTAGGTGGATGGATCTGAAACTGAGATTCTATTTAATATTAACATTTTATTTAACATATTTGTTTGTTCACTCTATTATTATTATTATTATTATTATTATTATTATTCCTCATTGCGCTCAAGGTCATGTGTGAAAAAAACTGTAAAATAAATTCCTTTTCACATGATTTTTTTTTTTAAAATATGACAGAATGATGTGATTAAATATGTGTTTAAAATAAAATGCTGAGGAGAACAAGACTCTTAATTTGGTTACACACTTATTTCCTTTTTAATTTTTCCCAAAATATTTGAAGATCAACATGAACAGAAACATCAGAAACAATCCAGGAGCCATCACATCCTAAGCTTCACTTTTCACACAAACAGATGGGTCAGTGAACGTCTCACAGCTCATCACTGGAAACAGATGGGTCAGTGAACGTCTCACAGCTCATCAGTGGAAACAGATGGGTCAGTGAACGTCTCACAGCTCATCAGTGGAAACAGATGGGTCAGTGAACGTCTCACAGCTCATCAGTGGAAACAGATGGGTCAGTGAACGTCTCACAGCTCATCATTGGAAACAGATGGGTCAGTGAACATCTCACAGCTCATCAGTGGAAACAGATGGGTCAGTGAACGTCTCACAGCTTATCATTGGAAACAGATGGGTCAGTGAACGTCTCACAGCTTATCATTGGAAACAGATGGGTCAGTGAACGTCTCACAGCTCATCAGTGGAAACAGATGGGTCAGTGAACGTCTCACAGAAACAAACAGGTGAGGAGGAAGACGTGGATTGAACCTGTAGAAACATCCGGTCTCACTTGGTTTATCACAGCTGCAGGGAAACTTAAAGGAACAGCTCAACATTTTCTCCAAGCTCCAAGTGAAACAAGGACCCGGCAATCGGTTTCACCTCAATGTGTCCAGGATGTGGTTGGCCTTGCTTAGCAGAAAGACTAGAAGCAGCCTGGGGATACTGGACAGTAATACAGGTTATTAATACAGGTTATTAAGAGCTTTTTAATGAGAACCATCGCTGAATTTCAAGGCCCAGTTAAGGTTTAAAACAAGATAAGGATTTGATAAATGTTAGCTTTAGTAGAAGTAGGCTATATCTTATATGTATTTAGTATTTGTCTGTCTTTGCATTCTGTATCTTGATAGCTAACAAGCTAGTCACGAATCATCCAAATTGCTCCAATGCTATGCTCCTAATGGCAGTTGCGTAACAAGCGCAGTTATTTTACTTAAAGATAGGGTCGACGATGTTGGAGAGCTAGCATAATTTGAAAGTAGCATCGTCTCAGGAGCTCTGTCTAAACCCCCCCCCCCTCCCCTCGGGCCTCCTTCCAAGGCAACGCCCCCCCCACACACATGCACAAGCACCGCCGCATCGTAACTCCTTCACAGCCACAGAGCGGAGAGAGGACCTCAACTCAACAACTCTTCCTCATGAAGAGTAACCTGTGCAGAGCTACTGCAGAGCTGAGTTTTCTCTTCCATTCTCCAGAAAACGTGCGGCGGCGATGAGCTTTGAGTTCAGGCTGGTGCACGCCAAGGGTAGAGAACGAGCAGGGAGGCAGGGAGGCTTCTGATTGGTTCTTTATAACTGGGCGCAGAGGCAGTGATTGGTAGACGTTTTTACAGGATTACAGCAGCTACAGATGACGGATCTTTTCTGGTCCTTTTTCAGAACTCATCAGTAATGGATCACTGTCGGGGGGGTAAAGACCATTTCAACCAATATAACAAATAGTGTCTACTGGAGAACATCCTCAACCCTGACTTTCACAAATGTAATTATTTCAACCTAAACCACAATCTTCTCCTAAGCCTAACCACGTGGTTTTGTTGTGTAATTAAACCTAAAAACGAAGTAAACCTATGATGGAAGTTTATTTTGAAAAGACACTATGCATGTAACGAGTGGAAACTGTACGCTTCCTGTGAACACGAAAGTTTATTTTGAAAAGACACTATGTAACAAGCGGAACCTTGACTAGCCGTACCGGAGTCCAAAAGTGACGCTAGAGGCGTATCTAGAGCGTCATAGTTTGACGTGTAGGGCCGCTGATCAAACTGTGGCATTTGACGAGTTAGATGTGAGAACCTGTTTTTCTGACGGACCATTATTGTGAAAAATGTCAGAAAAATGTCTCATTGGACCGAAAGCCAATTTGTCCGACAGCCCGTTATCCCGGAAACAAAATCCCATTGATACGAAAATACACACTTTCCCTGCAACAAACAGAAGCACATGGCTAATTATTATGCAGAATGACGTCATTGGACCTTTCCGAATCTCTTTCCTATTATGGCAAAGAAAGCCCGTCCTACTCTGCCTCTGATTGGCTTACCCTGATGTTCTACTGACAGTAGACAGCAGTTTCCCCTGCTCCAGTCTTTGTTCTAAGCTAGGCTAGCAGTACTGGACACACTGAGGTGAAACTGAAACATCCAAATTGGTGAAAACTGAAGAGAGGGTTTAATAAAATGTCAGACTGTCCCTTTAAGGGGAAAGTTATTATGTTATAATTTAAATATATTTAAATTATAACATAAATTGATATATTAACATAAATTAAATATATCTGTCATCAGTGCAAACAGCAGGAGGCGCTGTTCAGCACAGGAAGTTTCCTGCAGGCCTGTTAGCTGTAGCGGCTCGGTGAAATAAAGAAATAAAGTTTTCTGCTGTTGAAGCTTCATGTCAGAAACAGGAAGTCACACACCTGTTAATAAAAACACAGTAAGGTTCAAAGACTGCAGCATTCAGTCCTTCATCACTTTCATCCTGTTGAGTCTCTGATATCAGTATCTGCCCATAGTAACTACAGGCCACATTTAAGGAGGTTTTACCTTTAAAAAAACACTTAAATCCTACAGATAATTCATCACAGATACCTTAATTTATTATAATCCATTAAACAACCCCAAATATGAACCACTGAATTTGATTTTGAATAAGTTTTAACTTAAACTGTGGAAACTATGAAGATAAAAATATCTTAACACGTTCAAATTTGTAAGGTATTTTAAAAAGAAAGTAAAATACCTTCAAATATATTGAGACAATTTAAATGAATTAAATGCTTGAATTAATGTTTTTTTAGAGTAGAAAAAAACGTTTTAATTGGACAATTAATAGATAAATTAATAGATTGTAAAATATTAAGATATTTCAATAGATTATTTTATAACAATTTAAGAATAAAAAACCCTTAAAAGCAGATTCAGGAGTTCACTCCCTCAATTTAATGGATAATATGGACTACAGGGGTTTCATGGATTATGTGTATGGATAAAGGGCTTTTTAAGGAGTGGAATCCCCTTAAAATTTACAGAATAGCATGAAATAAATATATAAATTGAATAAAATTCATGCTCTGTGGTAGATTTTAAACTGTGCAGATAATCCATTAAAAACCTCCTTTATCCATTAATTAACTCCAGATTTGGGTCACATACTGTAAATTAATTGGTTGTATTGACAGGTGGATCCTTAATTAAAGAGTACCTGTAATGTTTCATCTTTCCCATATAACATGAAAGTGGTGTCACTTTCACAGAACTTATGTTTTGAGGTTTCCACCACGTTTTGTTTTGTTTTGTGGTGCATTTACTTGCTGTAGTTTTCTATCCTCTCAGGCTGTTTGTTGGTGAGCAGAGCCGCCATGCTGCTGCCTTCAGCCTCACAGGAAGTCCTATTTCTACAAAAGTTCCTGAAACCACGTCCACGTTTTAGTGTCACAGCGGCCATTTTAAACAGTCTGAGGAGGAAACTGTCTGAAGATCAGCATTTACCGGCATATTGAGACACTACGCTTACTAAAACGTGAACTGAAAAGTCGTCACATTATAAGCAACAGGATCAACCAACTGCTTGAATTAACAGAAACATCATTAAAACTTATCAATTTACTTACCAAATATATAAAAATAGGCCTCTGGGTTATTTAAGGACATTTTAAAGCATTATTATATTGTTATCAAATGTTTCTAATGTAAAAAAAGAAATTATGAAAGAGTGTGTGTTAAATATGGTGAGAAATATGTTAAATTTGGTGAACACCAGGGGTCAATTTAGGGTCCTCTGTTGTTCCTAATTTACATAAAATGTCTCCACATGTTTATAAAGTAACAATTAATATTATATTTTACTTTTGACTTCCCTAACCGCCTGTGGCCCTTTGAATCCTACTTACGATAAAACAAGAATCCCTTCGAATCTCCTTAATTAGCCCTTAAATTCACCCTGAAAAATAGAGCAATTAAAACTAAACTTCATGACTTTCCCAAAAGGATTTACATTACGACTTTCAAATATTTCCAGCTGCTAATTATCAAGATTTTAATTTAAATATTATTCAGTATTCAGCTATATAACAGGTTTACAGGATTGGGGACGAATTAATGTATCAGAATATGTTAAGTGCTGTGTTTTGCATTTTACCCATTTTTTTTACAATTTGCATATTAACATTACAGATGTACCTTAATTTAAAGGAACATTCATTTTTTAATTAAGGTGTAAATTTAGGTGTTAACCCAAATTTGGGTTTAAACAATGAATACATTAATTAATTCATGCATTCATTATTCGTAACCTCTTATCCTATTCAGGGTCGCGAGGGGGGGGGGGGCTGGAGCCAATCCCAGCTGACATTGGGTGAAGGTCGGGGTTCACCCTGGACAGGTCTCCAGACTATCACAGGACTGACACATAGAGACAAACAACCATTCACACCTACGGGACATTTAGAGTCAACTATGAACCTGCATGTCTTTGGACTGTGGGAGGAAACCGGAGAACCCGGAGTAAACCCACACTAACCTGCATGTCTTTAGACTGTGGGAGGAAACCGGAGAACCGGAGTAAACCCACACTAACCTGCATGTCTTTAGACTGTGGGAGGAAACCGGAGAACCGGAGTAAACCCACACTAACCTGCATGTCTTTAGACTGTGGGAGGAAACCGGAGAACCCGGAGTAAACCCACACTAACCTGCATGTCTTTGGACTGTGGGAGGAAACCGGAGAACTGGAGTAAACCCACGCTAACCTGCATGTCTTTAGACTGTGGGAGGAAACCGGAGAACCGGAGTAAACCCACACTAACCTGCATGTCTTTAGACTGTGGGAGGAAACCGGAGAACCGGAGTAAACCCACACTAACCTGCATGTCTTTAGACTGTGGGAGGAAACCGGAGAACCGGAGTAAACCCACACTAACCTGCATGTCTTTAGACTGTGGGAGGAAACCGGAGAACCGGAGTAAACCCACACTAACCTGCATGTCTTTGGACTGTGGGAGGAAACCTGAGAACCCGGAGTAAACCCACACTAACCTGCATGTCTTTAGACTGTGGGAGGAAACCGGAGAACCGGAGTAAACCCACACTAACCTGCATGTCTTTGGACTGTGGGAGGAAACCGGAGAACCGGAGTAAACCCACGCTAACCTGCGTGTCTTTAGACTGTGGGAGGAAACCGGAGAACCGGAGTAAACCCACGCTAACCTGCATGTCTTTAGACTGTGAGAGGAAACCGGAGAACCCAGGGTAAACCCACACTAACCTGCATGTCTTTAGACTCTGGGAGGAAACCGGAGAACCGGAGTAAACCCACACTAACCTGCATGTCTTTAGACTGTGAGAGGAAACCGGAGAACCCAGGGTAAACCCGCACTAACCTGCATGTCTTTGGACTGTGGGAGGAAACCGGAGAACCGGAGTAAACCCACACTAACCTGCATGTCTTTGGACTGTGGGAGGAAACCGGAGAACCGGAGTAAACCCACACTAACCTGCATGTCTTTAGACTCTGGGAGGAAACCGGAGAACCGGAGTAAACCCACACTAACCTGCATGTCTTTAGACTGTGAGAGGAAACCGGAGAACCCAGGGTAAACCCACACTAACCTGCATGTCTTTGGACTGCGGGAGGAAACTGGAAAACCCAGAGTAAACCCACCCGGAGAACCGGAGTAAACTCACACTAACCTGCATGTCTTTGGAGTGTGGGAGGAAACCGGAGAACCCGGAGTAAACCCAAACTAACCTGCATGTCTTTGGACTGTAGGAGGAAACCGGAGAACCGGAGTAAACTCACACTAACCTGCATGTCTTTGGACTGCGGGAGGAAAGCGGAGAACCAAGAGTAAACCCACACTAACCTGCATGTCTTTAGACTGTGGGAGGAAACCGGAGAACCCGGAGTAAACCCACACTAACCTGCATGTCTTTAGACTGTAGGAGGAAACCGGAGAACCGGAGTAAACCCACACTAACCTGCATGTCTTTGGACTGCGGGAGGAAAGCGGAGAACCCAGAGTAAACCCATCCGGAGAACCGGAGTAAACCCACACTAACCTGCATGTCTTTGGACTGTGGGAGGAAACCGGACATGCAAACATGCAAACTCCACACAGGATTCAAACCTGCGACCCTCTTGCTGTGAGGTGACAGCGTTAACTACTGCACCATGCAGCCCCACAATGAATACATTTATAGATTATCATACATTAATAAAGTAAGGTTCTTTAAGGCTTTTTGGATAATCTGCTCAATATAAGGGTTGAAGATACGTACCTTATTTTTTTTTTAGGTTTGAACTAATAGGATGGACTTTATGTTAATAAATTTTAATCTTAATTTTGAGAAGATTTTATTCTACAAAAAGCCATCAAACTGTGCAGATTTACCATATAATATTATAACTTGTTAATGGTTCCATTAATTAACCCCCTGAATGTGACCCTTATTTTAATAATTAATGTCCTTTAATACAGACAAATTAAAGAGAATCTGTAATTTTATTTCGTTAATTTTAAGAGTTTTTACCCCTGAAAAATCCTTCATCTATGCACTAAATGTTAAAAAAAATAAAAATAAAAATATAAAATCCTAGTAAATTCCATCCATATGATTGTATTCAAGGTGACCTTAGTTTTTATTGATCACATGGTAACATTATCCTCTGTTGTAGCTACTAACTAACAGTTAGTCTGATATTATGGAGGCTGTCAGTCTGTCAGATAAGGTGAAACATAAACAAGAAGTTAAAAGTCTTATTGTGTTCTATTAAAATGTCCCTGTGCCACATATCGCTGTGTGTGATGTACAAAGACGTTAGTAAACTTGATTTCTACAGCTGAAATAATGAGCGCCGATCTGAGTGACTTTGTTCTTAGTCCTCAACTTTACCATTTAAAAATAAAACCCTGATTTATTTTCCACTTTCAGCAGTTTAAAATAGCCGCTGTATGGAGAGGGTCATGTGACCTGCAGAGAGAGCATCACCTCCTCTGATTGGTCAGTCTGCTGTGGAGGGGCCGGACTTTGGACAGCACTTTATGAGGTGGGTCCGTCATGGTCGTCACGCACTTCGTGTTGGCAGGGAAGGTCGTTACCGGGGCGATGGTGGGCGGTGCTCCTGTCGTTGTTGTAGAAGTTGTTGTCGTCGTGGTAACTGGAGACGGCTTGTTGGTCACTGTGGCAACAGGTTTGACCAGAGTGCTCTGGATCTCAGCCCTCCTGGCTAGAGCCGTCCTCAGCTTCTCCCTCATCTGGTCGATCTGTTCCTGAAGCTCCTGCAGCTCGCCGGGCTGGGGCGGGGCCACTGCTGCAGGGGGCGGGGCTACAGCTGCAGGGGGCGGGGCCACTGCTGTAGGGGGCGGGGCTACACATACAGGGGGAGCAGAGGTATTGGGTCGGGCAGAGGAGGAAGCAGAAGAGGAGGATGATAAGGGGAAGGAGAGCACCAGGCTGGCGAGCGAAGCTGCCGGTCCTCCGTTCTCACACAGTCTACTGTTTGGCCCCGCCCTCGGCTTGGCCTGTCCCTGCCCCTCACATTTGGCCCCACCTCCCTTGGCATCAGAAGCGGCGATGCGAGCGAGCAGGCGGCGGGTGTTGAGGGTCTCAAGGTTGAAATGGACTCGTTTGAAGTCTCGGGCGTCCTTAACGGCGGCGGTAGCAGCGTCCTTAGTGGCCTCGTTGTTCCACTTGGCCGACGCTCCGGGGGCCGGCGGAGCGGGGGGGCCCTGCGGGGGCGGAGGCTTCTGCAGGTTACAGCTGAACAGAAACAGAGAAACATGAAGGTCTGCTAACACATAAGATAATCTGTTTACAAGAACCATGTGATACGGTCAAAAGCTCCAGAATGCAGAAAAACTCCCCTTTAGCAGGTAGAAACCTTGGACAGAATCAGAACCAGAACCAGAACCCGGATCTGGGTGGGTGGCCATCTGCCTCGAGCGGTTGGGTTCAGAGAGAGAGAGACAGAGTCTCTTAAATTTAACTACAACACTATCAGATAGACATCTAGTGTACAAACGTTTGTCTGATGGCGTGTAGTCTAGGTTATTAAATAATGGTCTGATAAAAAAGGGCTCTGTGGAAAGACGATTAAATATTCAATTTCAATGCCATATGCCAGAAGAAGGTTGAGGGTGTGGTTAAAACAGTGAGTGGGTTTATGTACGTTCGGAGAGAAGCCAGTTGTATCTAATAGTGAGATAAACGCAGTACTAAGGCTCTCATTATCGACGTCCACATGAATATTAAAATCACCTACAATAATTACTTTATCTGTTTTCAGGACTTAACTTGATAAAAAAACTCTGAGAATTCAGATAGAAATGCAAGTGGGTGTCTTATCAGATGTCTTAAAGGAGCAAAATGTAACACTGAGAGTAAGCGTTAAAAATGGGTACTGAAGTCCAAATTAAAAGAAATACTGGAGCCGTGGCCCGTCTGCTCCAGTGTGACTGATAACAGTTATGCATGTTCACACTACACGAGAATCAAGCTGATTTTGGGCCCGATTCTCCCCTCTCGACAATTATCAGCAAAGCCCTGCTTGTTTGATGGATCTAAAGATGATCTTTCCAGATGTTCCTGTGGTGTGAGGTATGTTAAGAGTGTTTTTTACATCCCCCAATCAGCTCTGAAGTCCATCCTGGACGCTCCGATTTCAAATGGTAAATATTAAACATGTTCAATATTTCTGATGGATCCTGTTGTGTGTGGGGAACCCCGAGGACATCCGAGGACGCAGTCACGTGGAAAAGAACGATAGCCAATAGAGAAACGAGCTGACTGAAGAAGGAAGGACAACCAACGCCGACATGGCGGACGTGGCTAATGCATGAGCTAATGCTAAACGTGAAGCATAAAGTAGTAGTAAGAAGAAGCTCAGAAATGGAGGAGCAACTAGTTGATTTGTGGCAACATCACAAGTGTTTATTTAACTTGTCTCTATCCCTTCATCCCATGACTAAATTTAACAGAACATGTCGTTATGTGTGGGCTCACTCACATTTTACACATCTGTTAAGATTTGAAAAGTCTTTCAGTGTGGGTCGGCCTTTAGCGTGTGTTAGTATCACAGCGTTAGCCTCTGGCCAGCAGTAGTCTGAATCACTTCAGCGTCTGTGTGTCTCAAACACTCGCTGCCTTGATAACCAGCTGCACACGGACCACAGAGAGATGTGCCGAGGCTTTTCAGGTCGGTAGAATCGAACGTTAACGTTATCTCTGTTGACCCAGTTGGTTAGCCTGCTTCCATGGCTGCAGAAGGCTGTTTGTATTGATTCATATGTGTCAACGGGGTGTTGAAATGGGCCGTGGACGGGATCACACCGGTGATTGATGATTTTAATAAATCATAAAATGACCATGAAATTTCAAAGGAAAACATGCTGGGTGTAGCATTGTTGTTTCAATTCAGCGTGTTTCTTTAATCTTTGATGACATATCATGGTCATTTTATGATTCATTACAGTAAATATATTAAAGATTGGTCCTTTAACTGCACAAACAAATACACTAAATAAACACACTGATGTATTTCTAATCAACATGTTGATGACATCAGACAAAAGACAAACCTTTTCTCTTTCTCAGCTCGCTGCCTCTTTACGTCTTCATACGTCATGTTCAGAGCTCGATGGATTTTCTGTCACAAAAACAGTCCGATTAGATTTTAATCCTCTCAACGGGGATAACAGGAAAAGGAACCGAATCATTAATGAGATACAATATATCAAATAAAAACACAGTAAGATGACAGCTGGAAGTTCTGACATCTAAATCCAGAGTTCAGTGTTCTCTGAACTGGAAAATCTGTAAAAACCTCAACACTTCCTCTGCACCTCCTTTGAACCCTTTAGAACCTCTTCAACACCTCAACACTTCCTCTGCACCTCCTTTGAACCCTTTAGAACCTCTTCAATACCTCAACACTTCCTCTGTACCTCCTTAGAACCCTTTAGAACCTCTTCAACACCTTAACACTTCCTCTGTACCTCCTTAGAACCCTTTAGAACCACTACAACACCTCAACACTTCCTCTGCACCTCCTTAGAACCCTTTAGAACCTCTTCAACACCTCAACACTTCCTCTGCACCTCCTTAGAACCCTTTAGAACCTCTTCAACACCTCAACACTTCCTCTGCACCTCCTTAGAACCCTTTAGAACGTCTTCAACACCTTAACACTTCCTCTGTAACTCCATAAAACACTTTAGAACCTCTTCAACAGCTCAACACCTCCTCTGCGCCTCCTTAGAACCCTTTAGAACCTCTTCAACACCTCAACACTTCCTCTGCACCTCCTTAGAACTCTTTAGAACCTCTTCAACACCTTAACACTTCCTCTGTACCTCCTTAGGATCCTTTGGAACCTCTTCAACACCTCAATACTTCCTCCGTACCTCCTTAGAACCCTTTAGAACGTCTTCAACACCTCAACACTTCCTCTGTAACTCCATAAAACACTTTAGAACCTCTTCAACACCTCAACACTTCCTCTGCGCCTCCTTAGAACCCTTTAGAACCTCTTCAACACCTCAACACTTCCTCTGTACCTCCACAGGACCCTTTAGAACCTCTTCAACACCTCAACACTTCCTCTGCACCTCCTTAGAACCCTCTACAACACCTCAACACTTCCTCTGCACCTCCTTAGAACCCTTTAGAACCTCTACAACACCTCAACACTTCCT
>CAKAOJ020000367.1:40000-120000 GCA_916701645.2 Sebastolobus alascanus
GTAGTCCAGCAGAGCTTTGTCCATGATGAAAGCGTCGAGCTGAGGAGGATCTGTCCTTCAACACAGAGCAACACGGTTACTACAGCAACTACAGCAACTAGTGTCCTTCAACACAGAGCAACGCGGTTACTACAGCAACTACGGCAACTAGTGTCCTTCAACACAGAGCAACACGGTTACTACAGCAACTACAGCAACTAGTGTCCTTCAACACAGAGCAACACGGTTACTACAGCAACTACAGCAACTAGTGTCCTTCAACACAGAGCAACACGGTTACTACAGCAACTACGGCAACTAGTGTCCTTCAACACAGAGCAACGCGGTTACTAACACAGAGCAACGCGGTTACTACAGTAACTAGTGTCCTTCAACAGAGAGCAACACGTTTACTACAGCAACTACAGCAACTAGTGTCCTTCAACACAGAGCAACGCGGTTACTACAGCAACTACAGCAACTAGTGTCCTTCAACACAGAGCAACGCGGTTACTACAGCAACTACAGCAACTAGTGTCCTTCAACACAGAGCAACGCGGTTACTACAGCAACTACAGCAACTAGTGTCCTTCAACACAGAGCAACGCGGTTACTACAGCAACTACAGCAACTAGTGTCCTTCAACACAGAGCAACGCGGTTACTACAGCAACTACAGCAACTAGTGTCCTTCAACACAGAGCAACGCGGTTACTACAGCAACTAGTGTCCTTCAACAGAGAGCAACACGTTTACTACAGCAACTACAGCAACTAGTGTCCTTCAACACAGAGCAACACGGTTACTACAGCAACTACAGCAACTAGTGTCCTTCAACACAGAGCAACGTGGTTACTACAGCAACTAGTGTCCTTCAACACAGAGCAACACGTTTACTACAGCAACTACAGCAACTAGTGTCCTTCAACACAGAGCAACGCGGTTACTACAGCAACTACAGCAACTAGTGTCCTTCAACACAGAGCAACGCGGTTACTACAGCAACTACAGCAACTAGTGTCCTTCAACACAGAGCAACACGGTTACTACAGCAACTACAGCAACTAGTGTCCTTCAACACAGAGCAACGTGGTTACTACAGCAACTACAGCAACTAGTGTCCTTCAACACAGAGCAACGCGGTTACTACAGCAACTACAGCAACTAGTGTCCTTCAACACAGAGCAACACGGTTACTACAGCAACTACAGCAACTAGTGTCCTTCAACACAGAGCAACACGGTTACTACAGCAACTACAGCAGCTAGTGTCCTTCAACACAGAGCAACGCGGTTACTACAGCAACTACAGCAACTAGTGTCCTTCAACACAGAGCAACGCGGTTACTACAGCAACTACAGCAACTAGTGTCCTTCAACACAGAGCAACACGGTTACTACAGCAACTACAGCAACTAGTGTCCTTCAACACAGAGCAACGTGGTTACTACAGCAACTACAGCAACTAGTGTCCTTCAACACAGAGCAACACGGTTACTACAGCAAATACAGACAGCAACTACTGTGATTCAACACTGAGCAACATGGTCTGTTCTCTCTTGTTCTAGTCTGATTTATCTTGTTGTCGTATGTTCTCTCTTGTTCTCGTCTGTTCTTTCTTGTTGTAGTATGTTCTCTCTTGTTCTTCTTGTCTGTTCTCTCTTCTTCTCGTCTGTTCTTTGTTGTTCAGTTCTGTTCTCTGTTGTTCTCGTCTGTTCTCTCTTGTTCTAATCTGTTCTCTGTTGTTGTTGTCTGTTCTCTCTTGTTGTCGTCTCTACTTTTTTGTTCTTGTCTGTTCTCTCTTGTTCTTGTCTATTCTCTCTTGTTCTAGTCTGAACTCTCTTGTTCTTTTCTGTTCTCTGTTGTTGTCGTCTGAACTCTCTTGTTCTCGTCTGTTCTCTCTTGTTCTAGTCTGAACTCTCTTGTTCTTTTCTGTTCTGTTGTTGTCGTCTGAACTCTCTTGTTCTCGTCTGTTCTCTCTTGTTCTACTCTGTTCTCTGTTGTTCTCTTCTGTTCTCTCTTGTTCTCGTCTGTTCTCTCTTGTTCTCGTCTGTTCTCTCTTGTTCTACTCTGTTCTCTCTTGTTCTCGTCTGTTCTCTCTTGTTCTTCTTGTCTGTTCTCTCTTCTTCTCGTCTGTTCTTTGTTGTTCAGTTCTGTTCTCTGTTGTTCTCGTCTGTTCTCTCTTGTTCTAATCTGTTCTCTGTTGTTGTTGTCTGTTCTCTCTTGTTGTCGTCTCTACTTTTTTGTTCTTGTCTGTTCTCTCTTGTTCTTGTCTATTCTCTCTTGTTCTAGTCTGAACTCTCTTGTTCTTTTCTGTTCTCTGTTGTTGTCGTCTGAACTCTCTTGTTCTCGTCTGTTCTCTCTTGTTCTAGTCTGAACTCTCTTGTTCTTTTCTGTTCTGTTGTTGTCGTCTGAACTCTCTTGTTCTCGTCTGTTCTCTCTTGTTCTACTCTGTTCTCTGTTGTTCTCTTCTGTTCTCTCTTGTTCTCGTCTGTTCTCTCTTGTTCTGTTGTCTCTCTTGTGTCTCTGTTCGTGTTCTCTCTTGTTCTCGTCTGTTCTCTCTTGTTCTACTCTGTTCTCTCTTGTTCTCGTCTGTTCTCTCTTGTTCTCGTCTGTTCTCTCTTGTTCTCGTCTGTTCTCTCTTGTTCTCGTCTGTTCTCTCTTGTTCTCGTCTGTTCTCTCTTGTTCTCGTCTGTTCTCTCTTGTTGTCGTCTGTTCTCTGTTGTTCTAGTCTGTTCTCTCTTGTTGTCATCTGTTCTCTCTTGTTCTCGTCTGTTCTCTGTTGTTCTATTTGGTTCTCTCTTGTTCTCGTCTGTTCTCTCTTGTTCTCGTCTGTTCTCTGTTGTTCTATTTGGTTCTCTCTTGTTCTCGTCTGTTCTCTCTTGTTCCCTTACTTGAGAGTGGCGACTCCTTCAGGCGTAGTCGGCTCGTTGAAGCGCCTCATGTACTCGTGCATCTCAGGAAAACTCTTCTTCATGTAATCCTCAGCGCTGCTTTCTCTCACCGTCCCGAAACGAAAACCCTGCGATGGGTGGTGAAGCTGAAACACCAACGAAGAAGAAGAAGACAGAGACTGTATTTGAAATCTCATACTATACTAGTAGTACAATCTCATACTATACTAGTAGTACAATCTCATACTAAACTAGTAGTACAATCTCACACTTTACTAGTAGTACAATCTCATACTATAATAGTAGTACAATCTCATACTAGACTAGTAGTACAATCTCATATTATATTAGTAGTACAATCTCATACTATACTAGTAGTACAATCTCATACTATACTAGTAATACGTACTGATTCAGCCAAAATGTAGTATGTAGTATGTAGTATGCGGGCAAAAGCAAAATCTAGAGTATGCCAAAAATTACCCGGATGTCATGAATGAATGAATGAATGAATGAATGAATGAATGAATGAATGAATGAATGAATGAATGAATGCCTTTATTGTCATTGCACAGCTGTACAACGAAACTCTAGAGCAACTCCTCTCAGTGGTACAAAAAAGAAGAATAAAAGAATAAAAGCAAGATAAAAAGATAAAATAGATAGACACAACAACTCACATATATAATAAATAAATAAACTGGTAGCAGCATACAGTAGATAAACAATATTGCACAGTCAATGTATTGCACAATTCCAGCAGAATATATTATTGCACTTAGCCGTGATACCTTGCGCAATTGCTAGTGAGAGTCCTTACTCATCTCATAAACAATCTAAGCGATAGGAATCACGTTTTTTGTCCGAGAAGCACTTTTATGACATGTATGTCTCTGGTTAACTCCTATTATAAGCTGTCTCACTGAGAGTACTTAGCAGTGGCCATCACCACCTAAACAGGTGTCTCTGATTGGCTGATTAGAGCTCCATCAGTCTCTGCCTGTCTCTGATTAGTGCATTGCTCTTAAAGTTGCAGTATGCGATATTGGCGCAAATATGACTTAAAAAAGTTATTTATATTAATCGGCCGCTATATGGTGACAGTAGTACATGAAACAGGTAACCTGAGTTAAATCCTGTTCCTCTGTGTCCTACTGTGTCCTCCGGTGCTCCTAACGCCATCTGAAGGATTTCACTTACCGGAGGAAAACAAGGTCCGCTGCCCAGCTGCAGTCTATGAGAGCCGGCTGTCAATCACTCTGAACTCCGACCAAACGGTCAAACTAGGCAGCGCTGATCAGATATGAATCAATATTCTGTTACTGTAATGACTATTTCTCTCCTCAGATGTTCTCAGAATCATCTTGCAGTTACTGTTTAGCTGTAAAATGAGAAAGTTTGTGACGCGGCCGCCATTATAAAATCTGTTGAAGGAAGCCAAGTTCTGATCACATGACCGGAGCACAGCCAATAGGAACGCTCTCTCTCTCTGAAATGACCTGTGATTGGTCAAAATCTGCCGTCGCAGACTAGATTATCTAAAGCCTGAAAACAGAGACATGAGGAGGAGCAGAAGTCTAGTTTTCTCTCAGAACACTTGAATCACAATATGATGAAAGGTTATTATGGGATTTTTGCTAAATTATGCCAAAAATATACTGCCTACTGCCACTTCAAGCTCTTTTTAAGTGTACAAGTTTAAATTCTATTTAAGCCTATACAGTTACTGTCTGTCTGATCAGTCGCTGAATCTCTAATTTAAAAGTACATCTCTCTCTCTCTCTCTCTCTCACACACACACACACACACAGACACACACACACACACACACACACACACAGACACACACACACACACACAAGCCCCAGAAGGTAACTTTATCTTAACAGGGAACTCAGGAAAAGTTTTTTTTTCAAAATAAAATCTCTATAGAGTAACTCTATCTACTATATTCTGTCTAACGACTTACAGTTTTAAAGTTTCTACTTACTACTACTACTACTACAACTATTACTACTACTACTACTGTTGTTGCTGCTGCTGCTGCTGCTGCTGCTACTAATACTACTACTACAACTATTACTACTACTACTGCTACTACTACCGCTGCTGTTCCTATAGCTTCTACTGCTACTACTACTACTACTACTACTACTACTGCTGCTGCTCCTTCTGCTACTACTACTACTACTAATACTACTACTATTAGGATAACTACTACTATTGATACTACTACTGCTACTGCTACTACTGCTATTGCAACTAATACTACTACTACTACTACTGCTACTACTACTAATTTCCACCCAAATACCCCTTTCTGTCTGACGACATAGTTTTTAAAGGTTCATTCTGTCGAAATACTATTTTTGTCCAAGCACTTATAGTTTTACAGGTTTATTTCACCCAAATACTACTCTGTCTGTCTGTCTGTCTGTCTGTCTGTCTGTCTGTCTGTCTGTCTGTCTGTCTGTCTGTCTGTCTGTGTGTCTCTCTGTCTCTCTCTCTCTCTCTCTCTCTTTGTGTTTAGCAATGCAGTTCATCTATCTGATATACATACAAAGCATTTCTTCTTCCCGCCTATTCAGGAAAATTCAAATTTACCACTTTTGACAGTATTACAGTTTAGCTTCCAGCTTTTCTAGCAATGTATTTCAGCTCTTAGCTTCTTTAGCTAATGCAGTTCAGCTTCCAACTCTGCCAGTTGTACATTTCAACTTTTAGATTTTTCAGCAGTGCCGTGCAATTCATTTGAGCTGTCAGCATTCCCACGCATTTTCAGCAGGAAATGCATTTTCTAGTTATTATTATTATTATTAGTGTTACTGGGTACATATCAAGATCATTAAATTGTCTGTTTATCTATCTATCTATCTATCTATCTATCTATCTATCTATCATCCATCTATCTATCTATCTATCTATCTATCAGTCTGAGTCTCTCCACATTAAAAATAAAAAGCTAATCACTCACAGACGTGTTTCATGCTTCAATCACCTGCTGAATTAAAAGTATAATTAGGACGAGGCAGGTGATCCAAAGAACAAATTTAATCTGTAATTATCTGACGACAGGAAGCAGAACGTGAATGAATAATGAGTCAGAGACTGAAGACACACAGATCTGATATTTTGATCAGTATCGTTATGATTTCTGTTCCACTTTCATAAACACTGAATGATCCTGGTGGTCTAGAGGTTTGAGAAGATGACCATATCCTGCATGTCAGCTCTCTTCTGTCTAATAAATACACATTTTAACAAGATTATCCTCCTACATCTTCAACACTAACCTGCTCTAACAGGATCGAGTTGAAGCTGCACTAATCAGTATTTCAAGTTTAACGATCCATCAGATGAGTCTGGTAGAGATGAACAGAGTTTCAATCGGGTTCAGCCGATGAATCAGAACATCAGAACATCAGAGGTGGAGACAAACGGTCATCATCAGTTACTGTCGGCAGGCTGATGTTACGTTGATAATCTCCGATGAATGGGACATATTTGACTCAGTGAAGTCTTTCAGCAAGTGTTGATAACATTCATGTGGATATGGAAAGTTGGATCCTGTAATATTTTAGATTTCAGGTCTGGACAGAGCTCTTAAATCTGTTCCAGTGTTGTCGTTGACATTAGAGAATCAGTCACATGATATTAACACGAGTATATTAGAAGACCAGGGGTCTCATTTATAACCGTTGCGTACGCACAAAACGGGGCCTGAAATGTGCGTACGCCACTTCCCACGCAACAGTTGTGATCTATAAAAACAAACTTGACGGGAGAATGTGCGCACCTGTACGGAAACTTTGACCCATGCGTACGCACATTATGGAGGCACCGAGGAAGGGGAAACTGGCCACGCAGATGGTGAGGCGGTGAATTGAAACCAGATGTAGAAATTAAACATTTAACGTCACTTCATATCACACGTTACTTATAGATCCACTTTATCATAGATATTTAAACCAGCAGTGTGCTAGTGAGCCATACTTAACCCATAAGCACCTTACAAATGTAAAATATATCAGCCAACTCAAATCTCAAAGCAAATTCCGCTCAATATCTCCTCAGCGCTGTCTCACATCACGTCCCCCCCCCCCACCTCCGGAGCGGAGAGGAGCGGGCCGAACTACCGACACTCAGCTGTGGAGCAACGTAGCTGTTGAAATCATGATCATCGGAGATATCAAAGTATGATAGTAATTTTTATAAAGTTGTTGTGTGTAAAATCGCTGCAGTGAACACGATATGACTTATTTATGGTTTATTTGATAGGGACATATACAGTATAGATAGACAAAAGGAAAACAGCTGTCCGATGTAACTATCAGACTGTCTCCAGTGCGCCACACACACTCAGCTTCCTCCATCACCTCCACCCGGCACATCTTCACCACCTGCACGTACAGTATGGATGGAGTAAATTAGCAAAGTGCGGAAATAAAGCCAGTGACAGCTCTCGCACAATCGTTACTCTCCATATCGTCATATCATTATCAGTCCTAATCATAATACAGGCCAAGTTCGCCATAAAAACTTAAATAAATACAATGTGTTCACCTATCAAACTTCCTTTTTAAATGATATCCAGGTGGGGGGATATTACTGATTGTCGCGATCATTTTGACAAGTTGTGAATCGATCAGTCTGATTGCTGTAAACATATAAACACTGCCGTGAGACTTGTAACATGCTGCATGGTGGATGCACTGGCACTGTGAGGACTACGTGAATGGTAGAATCAGGAGGGAACGAGAGTTCACGGACCTCCTCACCCACAATAACCTCGATCTCTGTATCGGAAAAACTCCTTTTCTTGGTCTTCCTCTCGGTAGTCGCCGTGATTCACCGTAAAGATCCACTGATCAACAGGCTCATTTACATGCAGAAACATTCATGAGGTGCTTTGCATCGACCATTTATGGCTGAATGTGGGCGTGTCGAGGGCGGGATAGGAGGACGATCCATGTGCGCACATTCCCAGGTGGACTGTGGGAACATTGCCTGCAGGTGTGCGTACGCACAGTTTTATAAGTCTGAATTTTTTTTGGCGCACGCCATTTTCGGCTTTTGTGCGCACGTAAATTTTTAGTATGGATCCTACGCACTGTTTTATAAATGAGACCCCAGGAAAGTCCAGATCGGCTTCATGTTTAGTACTTTAGTCATTTATTTATCAGGATCCTTCAGCATTTAATCTTACTGTCACGACCATGAAAGGAGCTCCATGTTGATTATATATAACCATGAAAATATGCACCATATTTCATTTGCTATTTTTCTAATCAAAGAGCAATATAGATATACATTAGATAGATAATATAGATAATATAGATACCGGATATATATATATATATATATATATAATGTGACAAACCTTCATATTTTCTCCACAAGACAAGCTATTTGCTGCTGTTTGATGATGTCAAGCTTTGTAGAGTACAACAGATGGTGACATCACCAGGTACCAAAGATCAGCCAATAGCTGATGGGCATTCACCTGTAGATGTTGGGCTTCCTATGAAATTACAAAGTTTGGTTCTATTCTATTCGGAGTCCCTGGAGAACCGACACACGTGGAACCAAAAGAAGCTCTTAAAAGAACTTGGTTGTCTCACCTTGGCGTCGTGGATTCCTGACACCTCCTCGAAGGTCTTCTCCCCCACCATGACGGCGGCGAGGTTGGCGGTGTAGCTGGACAGCACCAGCAGGCAAAAGATGGCCCACAGGTTCATCAGAAACCGACCCGTCCAACACTTTGGCGTCTTGGAGGAGACGGTGCGTCCGAACAGGATGGCGTAGCACAGGTTGAGAGCCGACGAGTATGAGAACACCCTCGATCTGTTGCGTCCATGAGGCGTCATGCCGTATGGACTCTTCCACTCATACAGCGTGAGGAAGAGTGCCGTGATGTGCAGCGCCAGGAAGATGCCCACCCACATTGACCAGTGCAGAGGCCACATGAAGGCTCCAATGGGGGCAGCCGTGTCCTTACTGCGCACCAGGATGCCCAGGCTGGTTGAGAAGAAGGGCGAGGTGAAGTCGATCACCCGGCTCCGAGCGGAGTTGATACTGAAGGAGGTGACGGCCAAGTCTGCCAGTCCGTTCAGAAGATCCCCCACTAGCCCAGTCCAGCGCCCCCCCTTCCACGCTCCGTACTTCCCGTCCCCAACGATGTAAAGGTCGAACTCGAATCCCAGGTCCTCGCCCAGCTTCTCCAGCAGGTCGATGCAGTATCCGTAGCAACACTTGCTGTATTCTGCAGGTAGGAAGCTGCTGTTCCCGCCGGCCACCTCCCTGAAGAATCTCTCCAGAGTGTCCGAGCTGTTGGCGCTGGCATCCAGGCAGTACTGACCGGCCGGGCAGCTGCCTTCGTCGTCCACGTCCCGCGTAAACACAAAGGGATGTTCCACCAGAGTAACCACCCGGACCCGACTCCCCGCAACCGGCATCCCCGGCCTCCAGCGGCCCCTGGTCCTCCCGCCCGTCTCCTCTGTCCTGTGGTGAGGTTTGGATCCCTGCCAGACTCCCTGGTCCTCCACCTGCAGCTGGCCTCCCTCCCAGCTGCCCACCGTCACCCAGCTGGGCTGACCCAGCGCATCCCGTCGCAGGCTCCAGATGTGGAAACGCTGCGAGGTAAGGACCTGAGACCGGTTCTGGTGGACTCGGATTGGACCCGTGAGGCCGGAGAAAGATGTGTTGGACAGGAACCTGCAGGACAGAAAATATAAAAACCAGCATCATCTGGGTGTTTTTGAGATATCCAGGTTCTATGATTTCACAACCTACAGAACCAAACTGAAAATAACAGGCACCGTTATTGTGCTATAAATATATAAATAATCGAATAATAATAATATAAATAAACCAAATCTAAATCCCGTCACTAGTTTAAAAAGGAGTTTTCTAGATCAGATTGAACCTTGTGATTGTAAAAAAACTAATTTTCTTTGGATTTATGCTAAGATTTTACAGAGAACAGTGGTTTTCTTGAAAAGTAGGCAGTTTAGACTTATGTAGACAATGTATTAATTGCTGAAGGCAATTAGTGAATGGTTTTAGACACGGTTTTAATTTAGAAACTAAAACCTTCAAAGACTTGAACCGATCTGAACAGCTGCGCAGCATCAGAAGACCTTCCTCCAAAATGATGGACAGAACCCGATTAGTCCGAATCATGTTTTCCATGTGGTTTTCCATCGTTTGAGCTTTGACTGGAGCTCTTTTAATCACCTCTTCTTCTTCTTCTTCTTCTGCAGTGGTTTAATGGCACCGACTGGAGAATTAGCTCCATCAGCTGTTTATATATATCATACTAATATTCACACAACAGCAGTGGATGGAAACACATTTCCAGTTTGAGCTGTATATGGAAATGTGACTAAAAAGAAGATTGTTTAAAGAAATATTTGAAAAGTGAATACAGAATGGGGAAAGTGATCCTGGAACCAGAACTTCCTCACACTTAATAACTCTTCTAAAGTCACGAACTTTTGGCCAGATTGTTTTGAAATCTGTTCATGGTCCTCAAAGGATGTTTCCTACTGATTTTGTTTCGGTGCTACTAGCAGCACAAAAATGTAACATGACAAACATCAGAAAGTGATGTCATTTTTTTTATTTATTTTATTATGTTCAGATGTCAGTGTGATGAGTCTGTGTGACAGAACTTCATAATAACACTTGGATGTTTCTGTTTCTTTTCACGCTCTCTTTCATTCCTTTTATTCTTTTCTTCTACTGCAGCTGATAATCCGTCCTGTGAGTTTTTTATCTCTCAGTCTGAGTGTAATATGTTTGATCATTTTCTGTCACTACACTGAATGCAGCACTTAAACCTTTAATCGTCATCAAACCTGCAGTTTGTCTTGTTTCCTGCAGCTGTCAGACTCTCAGAAACAAAATGACTGACTCCGCTGCAGATCGCAGTGTTTCCTGCAGCTTGTCGCAGTGTTTCCTGCAGCTCGCAGTGTTTCCTGCAGATCGCAGTGTTTCCTGCAGCTTGTCGCAGTGTTTCCTGCAGCTTGTCGCAGTCTTTCATGCATCTTTTCGCAGTGTTTCCTGCAGCTTGTCGCAGTGTTTCCTGCAGTTTGCAGTGTTTCCTGCAGCTTGTCACAGTGTTTCCTGCAGTTCGCAGTGTTTCCTGCAGCTTGTCACAGTGTTTCCTGCAGATAGCAGTGTTTCCTGCAGTTCGCAGTGTTTCCTGCAGATAGCAGTGTTTCCTGCAGATAGCAGTGTTTACTGCAGATTGCACTGTTTCCTGCAGATTGCACTGTTTCCTGCAGATCGCAGTGTTTCCTGCAGTTCGCAGTGTTTCCTGCAGATAGCAGTGTTTCCTACAGATAGCAGTGTTTCCTGCAGATAGCAGTGTTTCCTGCAGATAGCAGTGTTTCCTGCAGATTGCACTGTTTCCTGCAGATTGCACTGTTTCCTGCAGATAGCAGTGTTTACTGCAGATTGCACTGTTTCCTGCAGATTGCACTGTTTCCTGCAGCTTGTCACAGTGTTTCCTGCAGTTCGCAGTGTTTCCTGCAGCTTGTCACAGTGTTTCCTGCAG
The DNA here is from genome assembly GCA_916701645.2 of Sebastolobus alascanus. Lineage (NCBI taxonomy): Eukaryota > Metazoa > Chordata > Actinopteri > Perciformes > Sebastidae > Sebastolobus > Sebastolobus alascanus. The sequence goes on from CAKAOJ020000367.1 coordinate 51,432, forward strand.
ATAGCAGTGTTTCCTGCAGTTCGCAGTGTTTCCTGCAGATAGCAGTGTTTCCTGCAGATTGCACTGTTTCCTGCAGATTGCACTGTTTCCTGCAGATCACAGTGTTTCCTGCAGTTCGCAGTGTTTCCTGCAGATAGCAGTGTTTCCTACAGATAGCAGTGTTTCCTGCAGTTTGTCGCAGTATTTCCTGCAGTTTGCAGTATTTCCTGCAGATAGCAGTGTTTCCTGCAGATCGCAGTGTTTCCTGCAGCTTGTCGCAGTGTTTCCTGCAGCTTGTCGCAGTGTTTTCCTGCAGATAGCAGTGTTTCCTGCAGCTTGTCACAGTGTTTCCTGCAGATCGCAGTATTTCCTGCAGATCGCAGTGTTTCCTGCAGCTTGTCGCAGTGTTTCCTGCAGCCTGTCGCAGTGTTCCCTGCAGCCTGTCACAGTATTTCCTGCAGTTTGCAGTATTTCCTGCAGATCACAGTGTTTCCTGCAGATAGCAGTGTTTCCTGCATCTTTTCGCAGTGTTTCCTGCAGCTTGTCGCAGTATTTCCTGCAGATCGCAGTGTTTCCTGCAGATAGCAGTGTTTCCTGCATCTTTTCTCAGTGTTTTCTGCAGATAGCAGTGTTTCCTGCAGTTTGTCACAGTATTTCCTGCAGTTCTTAGTGTTTCCTGCAGATAACAGTGTTTCCTGCAGCTTGTCGCAGTGATCTCTTGGCAGCTTCTTTCTGTGATTACTTTGTGTTGGATTCATAGACAAGTGTTTCAAAGGTTTCACGTCAATCAAAATCAAAATGTTTTTCTTAAAAGCTGAAGAAGGCTCATGCAGCTCACCTCGATATAGAGAACTTTATGCTGTGTAAAAAATCTCATGAATAAAAGTTAAACATTCAACATGTTTATATTCACACAGAGAAAAAAATACACAGATTGTATTCATGAACATTATTATTAATATGTGTGTGTGTGTGTGTGTGTGTGTGTGTTTCTTCTCTTCTTTGTCTTTTGTCTCCTCCAGTCTTAAATCCTCCCGCCTGAAAGGTGAGGATGGGGGAATCAAATTTGCCCACAGGGATTTTCCGCCACTTCACTGATAACACACAGCTCTCTGCATGAATCCACAGTTTGGTGAGAGAATAATTAACATTCAAAGAGCTGCTCGCTGGAGAAATATCCAACTCATTGGACGTAAATGAAGGAACACATGTAAATATTTCAGTTTGTCTGATTAAATCTGCTAATGAACTCACATTATAAATCTACTGCTGGTGTTAGAGACTCTGTGGCAGATAAACACTAATCATTCCCAGCATCTTCTATGCGTTTAGACATATTTGGCGTTATTACATCCCTGCAGAGAGTAAGATATTTGATCTTGGTTAAATATCAGTAATTATTTTAATAAGTGAACTGTTTCTCTATAAATAACAGCATTTTGAGCATTAAAATAAATAATAATAATAATAATAATGTACATTTAATATAATAAATCCTTTGCTGTGGGCTCAGTGTGTGCTGTTACCTGGACAGGTACTGTCCGGACGACGGTACCTCGTGTTTGTTGGGTTTGTCGTAGCAGTTCACCATGTTCTGGATCAGAGCCAAATCCGGTCTCACCACGACTGCGGCGCCGACGGCCCTGGTGATGAGCTGCAGGGCATCTCTGACGTAGAAGTCGAGCGGTTTCCTCTCCACCTCTCCGTAGGCCAGTAGGCCGAGTGGCAGCCCAATGGCGTGCAGCGCGTCAGGGCTGAGCGGCTGGCCCAGCACCCAGTGCACCATGGGTAAGGTGAGGCCCAGGTCCTGAGCGCTTCGCAGCACCGCCGCCGCACACTGCGGGTCGGCTCCGAACAGCAACACCGACGCCGGCGAGGGCTGGTTCTGTCGGAAGTGTCGGGACAGGAAGTCATGGATCTGAGTGTCATCATGTGCCGATTGCGTCAGGTTCAGGAGGGCACGCACGTGCCAGGTGACCCCGCCCCCACCATCCCATGATGCACCACTCCAACTCCCACTGTCTAGGAGCTGCAGGAGACCTCGAGCCTCCTCCCAGCCCCGACATAGAACCACGGTACCCTCCCTCCAACCGGACCGCTGCAGAACCTTCAGCAACAGGTCGGACAGACTGGACTCTGGAACCCCCATTGCCATCTGCAGGTGGAACCGGTTCTACACAGGACCAGGAATTAAAACCAGGAGTCAGAACCAGGAGGAGAACCAGGAGGAGAACCAGCAGGATTACCAGGAGGTAGGAAAGGACAAGAACCAGCAGGAGAACCAGAAGGAGAACCAGAAGGAGAACAACATGTCAGAGTGGGTCAGAGATCAAACAGAACAGATAAATCATCAATCATTAGATAATCAATCAGAAATCACAGATAAATAGATCCTGTCTGGAGTCTGGAGGACTAATCTGTTTCTGGAGAGTAATGTTCCACAAACCAACAAAGAACCATCAGGAAACCAATGGAGAACCAGCCGTCAAAGAACCATTAGACAACCAACAGAGAACCATATAACCCAGTACATGCCTTCAGTTGGTCCAAAGTGCTGCCGCTAGGATTATCAGCGGTTCATGAAAACCAGATCATATAACTCCAGTTCATTGGCCCGGTCACCATCAGAAAACCATCAGGGAACCAACAGAGAACCAACAGAGAACCAATAGAGAAACATCAGTGAACCATCAGTGAACCATCAGAATGGAGAAACAACAGAGAACCAATGGAAAACCATCAGAGAACAATCAGGGAACCATCAGAGAACCAATGGAGAACAGTCACAGAAGCAATGGGAAACCACCAGAGAACCAACGGAGAACCATCAGTGAACCATCAGTGAACCAATGGAGAACCAACAGAAAACCAATGGAGAACCATCAGTGAACCATCAGAATGGAGAACCAAGAGGGAACCAACTGGAAACCATCAGAGAACCATCAGGGAACCAACAGAGAACCAATGGAGAACCAACAGAGAACCATCAGTGAACCATCAGTGAACCATCAGAATGGAGAACCAACAGAGAACCAACGGTAAACCACCAGAGAACCAATGGAAAACCCTCAGAGAACCATCAGAGAACCATCAGAATGGAGAACCAACAGAGAACCATCAGAGAACCAATGGCGAACCATCAGAGAACCATAATGGAACCAACAGAGAACCAATAGAGAACCATCAGAATGGAGAACTAATAAAGAACCATCAGAGAACCAATAGAGAACCAATAATGAACCACCAGAGAACCATCAGAATGGAGAACCAACAGAGAACCAATAGAGAACCATCAGAGAACCATCAGAATGGAGAACCAACAGAGAACCAATAGAGAACCATCAGAGAACCATCAGAATGGAGAACCAACAGAGAACCATCAGAGAACCAATAAGGAACCGCCAGAGAACCATCAGAATGGAGAACCAACACAGAAGAAGCAAAGCTTCGACAGTATTTCACCAGTTCAGTCTGGTTTTTGTTTCATGTCGTCGTCTTGTCATTTTGGTTTTGAAAATAACTCAAAACTAGAAAAAAAAAAAAAAATGTAATGAAATATATATTTTTATTATACAATAAAAAACATATATTAAATACTGTATATATTATTATTATATAATAAAAAAAATATGAAATATATATAATTATTATTGTACAATACAAATATTTATGTTTTGTGTCACGTTTGTGTTCGCTGCTGAATCTCAACGTTGTTGCTCAGACTTCGAAGCGGTAGCAGGTTCTCCGTTTCTGACCACATGGTGGGGCAGAAATATAGTCATTTATTACTTTCTTGTTATTATAGCGCCATCTGTGTGTGAATGCCATGAAATTTTATCTGCATATGTCCCCTAAATCTGGTTGCAATCGGATGTTCCAGCGTTTATCAGTCCGTCACCACCGCCAGGCCGACAATAATAGAAACAGTTGATGACATCTGCTGGCTTTAGGTCCAAACATGATCCGGACGGAGTTTGGTGAAGTTCTGATGAAATGTTTATAGACGTGGCTGATACCGATGTCTTCGTCTAGATCCAGGGAATCCAGCGAAAACTGAAGTTATTAACACAAACTAGAAACTGGCCAGATGGTGGCGCTACTGGGACCATGTTTTGGGATCCTGAGGGTTAAATTTAGGGACCCCTTTGTACAAAGTCTGACTCTGGAGGAGTCACACACTAAATGAAGTGCATTCACATTCAAACCACATCCTTCAAATCTAAAAGTAACGATGAATCATAAACAAAACAACTTCTATGATGAAAAGTAATGAGTATGTGACAAGTTAATATATTAACGTAGTACAGATACAGTATTTTGTCCTGATGTCATCATTTGTCTCTGGAGTGAAGCTTCTGGCTGAACATCATCATCTGTTTCATCATCAGACACAACAAACAGTTTGATTCTTTCATCTAGTCGACTGAAGACAAACATCTGAAATAATAATCTCAGTTCTCAAAACGCCTCCATCCAGTGAAATGTTGATCTTCATTCTCCAGATAAACTGTCACTGATCCGTCTATTCGTAGATCCAAACGCATGTTAACAAGTTCATCATGACTCTGCGCTGCAGCTTCCCGGCTTCCAGCTGTTCGGAGCCGACCGCGACCCGGAGTTCTCACACAAATCAAAAGGTGGGGGAATTTGTTTCTATATTAACAACGGCTGGTGCAAGGACATGACAGTGATTCTGCGGACATGTTCTCCGGATCTGGAATCTTTTATTATTTACCGCAAACCCTTTTATTCCCCCGGGAATTCTCTTCCTTCCTTCTGGTAGGTGTTTACATCCCGCCGCAAGCTAACATGGAGCTCGCGCAGCGGCTGCTTGCCGATCAGATACAGGAGGTTGAGAGGAAAAACCCAGACTCTGTAGTTATCGTCCTCGGGGACTTTAACAAAGGGAACTTATCACAAGAACTCCCAAATTATAGACAGTTTATTAAATGTCCAACCAGAGAGGAGAACACACTTGACAAATGCTACTCTAACATCATCAACGCTTATCACGTCGTTCCCCACGCTGGGAAACTCCGAACACCTCATCCCCTCGTACAGGCAGAGGGTCACTTCACTTTACTTCGCTTCGCTTCGCTTAATTTTCCTTCACTTCGCTTCACTTTACGTCACGTCGCTTCACTTTACTTCGCTTCACTTCGCTTCGCTTAACTCGCCTCATTTCGCCTCACTTTACTTCACTTAACTTCGCTTCACTTTACTTCACTTCGCTTCACTTAACTTCACTTCGCTTCGCTTCACTTTACTGCACTTCACTTCACTTCACATCTCCTCACTTCACCTCACTTTACTTCACTTCACTTTACTTTACTACACTTGGCTTCACATCGCTTCACTTTAGTTCACTTCGCTTCACTTTACTTCGCTTCACTTTACTTCGCTTCACTTCGCTTTACTTCGCTTCACTTTACTTCACTTCACTCTACTTCACTTCATTTTACTTCAGTTCGCTTCACTTTACGTCACTTCGCTTCGCTTTACTTCGCTTCGCTTTACTTCGCTTCGCTTTACTCGCCTCATTTCGCCTCACTTTATTTCACTTCGCTTTGCTTTATTTCGCTTACCTTTACTTCACATCACTTTACTTCACTTCACTTCGCATCGCTTTACTTCGCTTCATTTTACTTCACTTCGCTTCACTTTACGTCACTTCGCTTCACTTTACTTCGCTTCGCTTTACTCGCCTCATTTCGCCTCACTTTACTTCACTTCACTTCGCTTCACTTTACTTCACTTCGCTTCACTTTACTGCACTTCACTTCTCCTCACTTCACCTCACTTTACATCGCTTCACTTTACTTCACTTCGCTTCACTTTGCTTCACTTTACTTCGCTTCACTTTACTTCGCTTCACTTCACTTCGCTTCATTTTAGTTTGCTTCGCTTTACTTCGCCTCACTTTACTTCACTTTACTTCACTTCGCCACACTTTACTTCACTTTGCTTCTATTTACTTCACTTCGCTTGCTTCGCTTTACTTCGCTTCACTTCGCCTCAATCCGCCTAACTTCACTTCACTCTACTTCACTTCACTTCACTTTACTTTACTTCACTTCACTTCACTTTATGTCCCATAACATCACTGTAGGTCAGGTCGCTTTACTTCAGCTCATTCCACTTCAGTTACCTTCACATTGTCACTTTCTGTCATTTTACTTTCCATGTTTTCAGTGCAGTTAGTGGGAACATTTGAAGCAAAGAGGAGGAGGAAGACGGCCGATGAAGACCTGTTATATCGGAGTTACATAAAAATAACTTTTATTATAAATCAGTTTTTGTGTTTCTGCAGATTGAAGCAGGAAATGTTTCCTGAGGAGAAAATAACAACCAGCTGACTCTTCATTACTATTTCTGCTCAACACAGCTGAATACAACCAGCCCTCCGGCTCCGGTCTGTCCCAGGGCATCCTGGGAAATGTAGGAAATCACTGACTGAAGCAGAACGCAGTTTAAAATGTAGAACATGACAAACCCAATAACATTAATCCTCTGTGTCAAAGGGTCACTTCCTGTCTTTGATTGGATTAATATATTAATACCCAATACCAATACCCTATATTAACCCCGATATATTAATACCCAATACCAATACCCTATATTAACCCAGATATATTAATACCCAATACCAATACCCTATATTTACCCAGATATATTAATACTCAATACCAATACCCTATATTAACCCAGATATATTAATACTCAATACCAATACCCTATATTAACCCAGATATATTAATATCCAATACCAATACCCTATATTAACCAGATATATTAATACTCAATACCAATACCCTATATTAACCCAGATATATTAATACTCAATACCAATACCCTATATTAACCCAGATATATTAATACTCAATACCAATACCCTATATTAACCCAGATATATTAATACTCAATACCAATACCCTATATTAACCAGATATATTAATACCCAATACCAATACCCTATATTAACCAGATATATTAATACCCAATACCAATACCCTATATTAACCCAGATATATTAATACCCAATACCAATACCCTATATAAACCCTAAATGTGTCCTCGTGTTCTGGATCCATTGCAGCTGTTTCACAAATGGTAGTTTAAAGAAATAAAAACAACGTTCGGAGAGGATCTCGTTTTAGCTCTGCTGCATCGCTTACAGAAATTCTACATATGGCTGAGTGGAGCTGTCACTCATGATAGTCTCTATGATATGAATTTAACACACCATAACCATACCTCCAATAAAGAAAATAACTGTTCAATGAAAGATATCTGAACAGAAAACACACAACAAGCTGTTAGACACCAGAGATCAGAGTTCACAACTCTGGTTTCCTTTAACCACAAAGATGATGTTTCCATAACCGTCACCATTCAGCGCCATTTAAACGGGTCGCTGAACAAAACCTGAGGAATACTGATAATACTTCTACTAGTAAATACAGTACGCTGGTTAGAAAGTAAAGTTTCTGTCAGTCTGATGAAACTGTGTGTGGGTCGGTGAATCAATGAAACACAGAAACAGAAAATATATCAAAGAAGATGATTCAATAAATTGTGAATAAAATATAAAGAGAGATGAAAGGATCCTCAGCTGATACACAAACCTGAATTCATCTACAAGTCAAACTTACAGTATATGTATGTGTGTGTGTGTGTGTGTGTGTGTGTGTGTGTGTGTGTGTGTGTATATAGCCTGTTTATGCATTAAATAATGAGTAAAGACTGTTCTCGTGTCAGAGTGAGGAGCCAGCAGCTCCGTTAAACGTCTTGTCGGATCTAAACCCGCCGTGATGACCGACTGACTCGACAACATCCACTGTCGACACTTTTCTGTCCGAGTCATTCAAACTAAACGTGACTCAGCATGAACACACAGCAGATGAGGTGTTCCTGAAGGATGACCTCATCAGGTCAAAGGTCACTCTACGACTGTGTTACACTTGTCATTGAATAATCCGGCTGAAGATTTAAATATACATTACAATGTCAATATTGACTTTAAACTCAACAAAAGTAACTAAATATCTGTCTCGGTATCTCCTGTTATTATGACTCCGTTATCATTGTCCGAGTAAATTAGGATCCATAAATAAACTCCCTGGTTACCGTTAGAGACAGATGTTGGTCCGTCGTTCACCAGCTGATCTCCTGGTTACCGTTAGAGACAGATGTTGGTCCGTCGTTCACCAGCTGATCTCATGGTTACCGTTAGAGACAGATGTTGGTCCGTCGTTCTCCAGCTGATTTCCTGGTTACCGTTAGAGACAGCTCATTTGTTAGCTTGTTAGCATCTAATTGCTTATCGGCACACACATTTAAAACACATGACAGAAATTAGACTAAAAACTGACAAAAATCAAAAGACAAACAAACAGGAGTTCTTAGTCACACTGAATTAAGATGCTTCTTAGAAGGGTCAACAAATAGACTTCGTCGTAGTTTTCGTTGATGAAATGAACACTGCAAACTTCCAGAGTTTAGTGAACACTTAGCAGTACATTTATTCAACTCATCACATAAAACTTCTGATGTGGATCCAGAAATTAAACTAGAAAGTTTGATAAAAACAAAAGTATTTAAATCCATTTAATGCTAGAAGAAGAGTTGTGTGTCCTGGTTTAATAAATCGGTTTCAGCAGTTAAGAAGCTCTCGGTGACTCCGATGTTAAAGAATCCGTTTTCTCTGCAGCTCTGTGGCTGCAGGAAAACCTCATTACTGTTTCTACGGCATCCTCTGAGCTGCTAACTGAGCACAAAGTGTAATAAAGAGAGAGGACAGCAGAGCCGGCGGCGGCTCGCTCTCTTTAAATATTAACACCCAGTTAGTCCTGCTGTAATGTGCCCCCATTACTCTGAGTCAGCAAACACACTGAAAGCACTCAGTCTGGAGATACGAGCTTTCTCTTCTGAAAACTGCTGTTAGCGCCTCCTACAGGTTGCAGTGGTCATTACAACATGCTGATCTGTCATCAGGAAGAGTTCATGATCATCTGACTGACCAGCACCAGAACCAGTAGTTTACTGCAGTCCACTGGCAGCCATCCCATAATGCACAGCGTGCTACTTCCTGTTTACAGAAACATCAGGACATGCTCACTGAGACAGGAAACAGCTGTCATCTCATAAAGCTCCTCGTTATAGATCAGGACACAGCGTCCGTCTACAAGACAACATGAGCTCAGAGTTCAGGACAAATTAATCTCACTGGCAGTTATTTAAATTACCAAACATGTAGACATGCAGTGAACGTGGAGCTTTGGGGCCCACTGACAATTCTGGAGCCTTCTGGAGCCCATTGGGACCCTTTGGGGTTTCCCACTTTGCCCAGTTGGTAATCCAATTGTTTGAATTACTGAAAAAATCAATGATGTGAAACTAGGACAAAAATCCATCATGTCGCCGCCTCCGTGGAGGTCCAGAGCCACACCGCCAAAATAAAATGCTTATCCTTTTCAAATTAAGAAAAAACCTGAAGTGGGATCAATGAAGTTCAATCATGTTTCTTTATTAATAACTTATATTGCATAAGAATGGTTCACCAAACTACACATCTTCAGCACTAATTTTACACTCACCAACAGTTTTTGCATCTCCCCAACAAAAGCCCCAGATCGGAGGCAAACTAGTGTTGGCTCGGCGGTCACAAATCAACAGTGATCTGACGACTGTTAAAGTCGTGTAGTGTGAAAAGTACAGTGATCTGACGACTGTTAAAGTCATGTAGTGTGAAAAGTACAGTGATCTGACGACTGTTAAAGTCGTGTAGTGTGAAAAGTACAGTGATCTGACGACTGTTAAAGTCATGTAGTGTGAAAAGTACAGTGATCTGATGACTGTTAAAGTCGTGTAAAATGAACAGTACAGTGACCTGACGACTGTTAAAGTCGTGTAGTGTGAACAGTACATTGACCTGATGACTGTTAAAGTCGTGTAGTGTGAACAGTACAGTGATCTGATGACTGTTAAAGTCGTGTAGTGTGAACAATACAGCGACCTGATGACTGTTAAAGTCGTGTAGTGTGTAAAGTACAGTGATCTTATGACTGAAAGGCCATCAAACATTGACAGCTGCTGTCACTCAGGTTAGTGCGAGGTGTGTCACAATTACACAATAATCGTATATTTCTAAATTAGCTGCACTTCTCCACAATGTTTCCACATATCACCTGGTACCTGCAAAAGTATTCCCACATACAATCACTGTATTACTGCAAACATGGATGAATTACGGGGGTCTACCAGGCACAGGCCCAGGGGCCCGATGGGTCTACCAGGCACAGGCCCAGGGGCCCGATGAGTCTAACGGGCACAGGCCCAGGGGCCCGATGGGTCTAACGGGCACAGGCCCAGGGGCCCGATGGGTCTAACGGGCACAGGCCCAGGGGCCCGATGGGTCTAACGGGCACAGGCCCAGGGGCCCGATGGGTCTACCAGGCACAGGCCCAGGGGCCCGATGGGTCTAACGGGCACAGGTCGAAAGAGCCGAGTGTCTTCTGTCTCATAATGTGTCCATGACTCATCAGAAGCCGTCTTAACTGGCTCTCGGCCAGGTGCCGCGGTTATTTTGATTAGTCATCCTTCCTCCACTCACACTCCTCCACTGACCGACATTACACACACTGTGTTTTTGTACATACATATCATCATGGAACTACTAAAGCCTTGTGTATTTGACTGTCACATGTATGTTACGTTACTATAATAACACCAAAAGCCTTGTGTCCCGTCTCTGTGCTGAAGGTCAATTTGTCGTCAGTTCGTCTTCAGTTCTTCTTCAGTTCTTCTTCAATTTGTCTTTAATTTCACTTTAGTTCGTCTTCAGTTGGTCTTTGATTTGTCTTTAATTCGTCTTCGATTTGTCTTCAATTCGTCTACAGTTTATCTTCACTTTGTCTACAGTTTGTCTACAGTTCGTCTTCAATTCATCTACAGTTTGTCTTCAATTTGTCTTCAGTTCGTCTTCAATTTGTCTTCAGTTTGTCTACAGTTCGTGTTCAGTTCGTCTACAGTTCGTCTAGAGTTTGTCTTCAGTTTGTCTTCAGTTCGTCGTCAATTCGTCTAGAGTTCGTCTTCAGTTCATCTACAGTTTCTCTTCAATTTGTCTTCAGTTCGTCTTCAATTTGTCTTCAGTTTGTCTACAGTTCGTCTTCAGGTCGTCTACAGTTCGTCTTCAGTTCGTCTTCAGTTCGTCTTCAGGTCGTCCACAGTTTGTCTTCAGATGGTCTTCAATTTGTCTACAGTTTGTCTTCAGTTCGTCTTCAGTTCGTCTACAGTACGTCTTCAGTTTGTATCAGTTCGTCTTCAGTTCATCTACAGTTTCTCTTCAATTTGTCTTCAGTTCGTCTTCAATTTGTCTTCAGTTTGTCTGCAGTTCGTCTTCAGGTCGTCTACAGTTCGTCTTCAGTTCGTCTTCAGTTCGTCTACAGTATGTCTTCAGTTCGTCTTCAGTTCATCTACAGTTTCTCTTCAATTTGTCTTCAATTTGTCTTCAGTTTGTCTGCAGTTCGTCTTCAGGTCGTCTTCAGTTCGTCTTCAGTTCGTCTTCAGTTCTTCTTCAGGTCGTCTACAGTTTGTCTTCAGATTGTCTTCAATTTATCTACAGTTTGTCTTCAGTTCGTCTTCAGTTCGTCTTCAGGTCGTCTTCAATTTGTCTACAGTTTGTCTTCAGTTTGTCTACAGTTTGTCTACAGTTCGTCCTCAGTTCGTCTACAGTTTGTCTTAGTTTGTCTTCAGTTAGTCTTCAGTTTTTCTTCAGTTCGTCTTCAGTTCGTCTTCAGGTCGTCTACAGTTTGTCTTCAGTTCATCTACAGTTTGTCTTCAGTTCGTCTTCAGGTCGTCTACAGTTTGTCTTTAGTTTCCGTGTGTCTACAGTTCATCTACAGTTTGTCTTCAGTTTGTCTTCAGTTCTTCTTCAGTTCGTCTTCAGTTTGTCTTCAGTTCATCTACAGTTTGTCTTCAGTTTGTCTTCAGTTCGTCTTCAGGTCGTCTACAGTTTGTCTTTAGTTTCAGTTTGTCTTGACATCTGTGAGTCGTGTCTCAGTCTTTAAAAACAGTCTGAGGTTCATCTCACTAAAAGCTCAGCAGAGTCCAGAGTCTCTGATTAAAGAGGACAGACGGATCAATGAGTTCTGCTGCCTGCTGGCTCTGATCCAGCTCACATCCATTACATCAACCACAGAATACATTACAGCACCAGATGTTTACATCCAACATTTAGGTAATCACTGCTTCAGCCAATCACACGGGCCGAGAGCCAGCTGGACGCCACGCTGGTCCGCCTCCGCCACGTCTACATCTGTCTGGTAAACACTGTGTGTAATACAGGAGATCACGGATCACGATGGCTTAACTGACCGCCACGACGCTCTGGTCACACGACTTCACTGACCGCCACGACGCTCTGGTCACATGGCTTAACTGACTGTTAGGACGCTCTGGTCACACGACTTCACTGACCGCCACGACGCTCTGGTCACACAATTTCACTGACCGCCACGCAAACTCTGGTCACACGATTTCACTGACCGCCACGACGCTCTGGTCACACAATTTCACTGACCGCCACGCAAACTCTGGTCACACGATTTCACTGACCGCCACGACGCTCTCGTCACATGAATTCACTGACCGCCATGACGCTCTGGTCACACGACTTCACTGACCGCCATGACGCTCTGGTCACACGTCTTCACTGACTGCCACGACGCTCTGGTCACATGGCTTAACTGACCGCTAGGACGCTCTGGTCACACGACTTCACTGACCGCCATGCGCTCTGGTCACACGACTTCACTGACCGCCACGACGCTCTGGTCACACGACTTCACTGACCGCTAGGACGCTCTGGTCACACGTCTTCACTGACTGCCACGACGCTCTGGTCACACGTCTTCACTGACTGCCACGACGCTCTGGTCACACGACTTCACTGACTGCCACGACGCTCTGGTCACACGACTTCACTGACCGCTAGGACGCTCTGGTCACACGACTTCAATGACCGCCATGCGCTCTGGTCACACGCCTTCACTGACCGCCACGACGCTCTGGTCACACGACTTCACTCAACTAATCACTTTAAAAGATATTAATCTTTATAAATTGAAATATATAATAAAACATGTTGCTGAGGTTCTGCAGGATCTTCATTTTCCTGCTGCAGTGATCTGATTGGAGCGGAAAGTAGGTCAAGTTACTGTGAGGTCTAAGCCCCGCCCCCTCTGGTGTGACAAAGGAGAGGTCAAAGGTTAGCTGATGTAATTGTTGTTGTGGATTGAATTAACTGAAGGTCACAGTCATTACAGCACTGATGCATGCTGGGTAAACATGGCAGCCTGCCACCTTCATAAGATGTTTCGGAGCGTGACCAACAGCATTAACTGTCTCACACACACACACACACACACACACACACACACACACACACACACAGTGCGTCTGATTGGTCGAGGAGGTGAAATAAATAAACAGTAAACAGAAAATTATTTTTGTTCTCAGCTCAAAGAGACGATAAGAGAGAAACACCGGGGGGGGGCAGTCTGTAGTATAAAGTACTACATAACTACTACTAATAATAATAATACATTTTATTTGTAACGCACTTTACATTTGAAACAAATCTCAAAGTGCTACAAGGTAAAAGCAGGTAAAATCAACAATATAAAAACAGATAAAAAGCTAACATCATAAAAATAGGAGCGTAAAAGCAGCAACCAGCAAGGTTCATTAAAAGTCGTAGCTTCTGCTAAAAAGGAAGGTTTTAAGTCCTTTTTTAAAGCTGTCAGTAGTCTGTGGAGCCTTCAGAAGGTCAGTTCCACAGACGGGGGGCCGCGGAACAGAAGGCCCGATCACCCATAGTGCTGAGCTTAGTCCTGGGGAGGAGGCGCTTTGAGTTTCTTTACTACTACTACTGCCAGTAGCTCAGTCTGTAGTATAAAGTACTGCCAGTCCTCTCTTCTCCTCCTCTCTTACTCCTTGTTTCTCCTCTCTCTTCCTACTCTTTCCTTTCTCCTCCTCTCTCCTCCTCTTCCTCTTCTTTCCTCCTCTCTTCCTCCTCCTCCTCTATCCTCCTCTTCCTCCTCCTCTTCCTCCTCCTCTTCCTCCTCCCTCTTCCTCCTCTTTCCTCCTCTCTTCCTCCTCCTCCTCTATCCTCCTCTTCCTCCTCCTCTTCCTCCTCTCCTCCTCTCTCCTCCTCTTCCTCCTCCTCTCTTCCTCCTCTCCTCCTCCTCTCTCCTCCTCCTCTCTCCTCCTCTTCCTCCTACTCTCTTCCTCCTCTCTCCTCCTCTCTCCTCCTCCTCCTCTCTCCTTCTCCTCTCTCCTCTTCTCTCCTCCTCCTCCTCTCTCCTCCTCCTCCTCTCTCCTTCTGCTCTCTCCTCTTCTCTCCTCCTCCTCCTCTCTCCTCCTCCTCCTCTCTCCTTCTGCTCTTTTCTCCTCCTCTCCTCTCTTCCTCCTCTCTCCTCCTCCTCTCCTCTCTCCTCCATCCTCTCTCCTCCTCCTCTCCTCCTCCTCCTCCTCTCTCCTTCTCCTCTCTCCTCCTCCTCTCTCCTTCTCCTCTCTTCCTCCTCCTCTCTCCTCTCTCCTCCTCCTCTCCTCTCTCCTCCATCCTCTCTCCTCCTCCTCTCCTCCTCTCTCCTCCTCCTCCTCTCTCCTTCTCCTCTCTCCTCCTCCTCTCTCCTTCTCCTCTCTCCTCCTCCTCTCTCCTTCTCCTCCTCCTCCTCTCTCCTCTCTCCTCCTCTCCTCTCTCCTCCATCCTCTCTCCTCCTCCTCTCCTCCTCTCTCCTCCTCCTCCTCTCTCCTTCTCCTCTCTCCTCCTCCTCTCTCCTTCTCCTCTCTCCTCTTCTCTCCTCCTCTCTCCTCCTCCTCTCCTCTCTTCCTCCTCCTCTCCTCCTCTCTCCTCCTCCTCCTCTCTCCTTCTCCTCTCTCCTCCTCCTCTCTCCTTCTCCTCTCTTCCTCCTCCTCTCTCCTCTCTCCTCCTCCTCTCCTCTCTCCTCCATCCTCTCTCCTCCTCCTCTCTCCTTCTCCTCTCTCCTCTTCTCTCCTCTTCTCTCCTCCTCTCTCCTCCTCCTCTCCTCTCTTCCTCCTCTCTCCTCCTCCTCTCCTCTCTCCTCCATCCTCTCTCCTCCTCCTCCTCACCCTGTGAACTTTCTTCCTCTCTGTGTAGAAATATTAATCTTTTCATTAACACAGTTTAATCATCAGCCGAAGAAACGAGAGAAACTTCAAAGCTTCAATCGATTGTCTGAAAAATAAAAGAAGATATTTTACTTTCACTCATTTTTCCTTTTTTCCTTATTTGAAGCTTCTCTGGTTTCTGGAGAAACTTAAAGTTAAATTGTTAAGTAAGAGATAATGTACAGCGAGCCGGTCATTGTTGTGAAAGAATCCCAGACAGGTCGATGCTGTGGAGGCGTTTCTCATCGCCCTGAAGGGGATAATGTACCCGCTAGCTGTACATTATCCCGCTTATTACACAACTACTTACTGAAGAAATCAATAATTAGACACAAAAACGGTCCTCCAGAGTCCGACATCAGAACTGCGCCCATAGCAACGGTCTGTTATACATAGCAACGGTCTGTTATACATAGCAACGGTCTGTTATACATGGCAACGGTCTGTTATACATAGCAACGGTCTGATATACATAGTAACGATCTGTTATACATAGCAGCGGTCTGTTATACATAGCAACGGTCTGTTATACATAGCAACGGTCTGTTATACATAGTAACGGTCTGTTATACATAGCAACGGTCTGTTATACATAGTAACGGTCTGATATACATAGTAACGATCTGATATACATAGCAACAGTCTTTTATACATAGCAACGGTCTGTTATAGTAGCAACGGTCTGTTATACATAGCAACGGTCTGATATACATAGCAACGGTCTGTTATACATAGCAACGCTCTGATATACATAGCAACGATCTGTTATACATAGCAACGGTCTGTTATAGTAGCAACGGTCTGATATACATAGCAACGATCTGTTATACATAGCAACGGTCTGTTATAGTAGCAACGGTCTGTTATACATAGCAACGGTCTGTTATACATAGCAACGATCTGTTATACATAGCAACGGTCTGTTATACATAGCAACGGTCTGGTATACATAGCAACGGTCTGTTATACATAGCAACGATCTGTTATACATAGCAACGGTCTGTTATACATAGCAACGGTCTGATATACTTAGCAACGGTCTGTTATACATAGCAACGGTCCGCTATACATAGCAACGGTCTGTTATACATAGCAATGGTCTGTTATAGAGAAATTACAGACCGCAGAACGCCGTGAATGACCAATCAGAATCGAGTATTCAACACAGCCATGTAATAATATAAGTTAATACGTATATATGTATATGTCTATCATACACTGCTCAAAAAAATTAAGGGAACACTTAAATCATACATCAGATCTTGATGACCGAATTATTCAAGTGTAAAATCTTTACTGATGTACATTGTATAATTTGTTGAGAACAAAATGACGTAACAACGGTCAGTGGATACCAAAATCATCAGATTCAAAATCACACCGAAAATCAAAGTAAAACATTGAGATCACAGGCTGATCCAATTCATAATGTGACTCAGTAGCGTGTACGGCCATCGCGTGTCTGTATGCACTGACAACGTCTGGGCATGCTCCTGATGAGTCGATGGGTTAACAACCTTCTGGGAAGCCGTGATGGCACTGTGTTGTTTCCTGAAGACAGATTGGTACGGTGAGAACACATTAAACAACCAGAAACTGAACTTTACATGACACCTATGGCTGTAAAAATTAACACACTGTCCCTGAAGAAATATAACTGACGCACAGACACATCCTTCATGGTGTTTCTTTCTGGGGAAACTATCGTGTGGAAGAAATATCGGTTTCCATCGCATTATTTGTGCTTTCCCGAATAACGGATTCGGACTTGGGTATACTGAACGGGCCCCATGGATCAAGTTCTGGCCACCAAGCGCTCAGCGGTGAGTTCCCCTCTCAGGTCCGGCACCAGGAGGGACCCGGTCCACCTGTTCCGGTTCCATTTAGGGTCTCCAAATCTCTCTTAGTCTCTCCTCTTTGTCAATGTATTCAGCATTTTAATGTCCATTTAATGTTTTAATGTTGGTGTTTCTGTGATTGGTGAATGTATTTATTACAACGTTTCCTCATACAACAGTTCCTATGATATCTTACCAAGTTATAGTTATAGTTATATATAACTATAACTAGTAATAGTTGATTTAATGGGATATATATGAATCACAGTGTAGAGCTATGAATGGTGTATGAGAGCATCCTGGTTTATTCATGTGTGTGAATGTCTTGAGTTTTATTTGCAGTGCTGAAGGTGATAAATATCTTTTTCTCTATTTTTTCTTGCAGTATTGCGTTAACCTGTAACTTCCTCCAAGCTTCTCACAGACTGAATAAATCAGAGCTGTGTCTGTCTGCAGAAACTCTTTATCCTCATCTGTCCGTCAGAGAGACGACCAACCATTTCAAACCAACAACAGCCAGCTGGTGTTAGCGTGGAGAAACAAGCTGAAAGAAGGGAAGACGAGTGGGAGTGACAGCAGAGAGGTGGCAGGATAATCCTCCTCTGATCAAAGAGTTTCTAAACAGTAAAGAAATGTTTTCCCTTCATCAGAGAAGGATTTATTTCACACTGAAACACGACTACACAACAACACAACAACAACCCCAGAAGAAGAAGAAAAAGAAGAAGAAGAATAAGAAGTGAGCAACAACACTTCTACTGAGTCACTGAGAGGAAACACAAACTGTCAACACAGCCAAAGGATTTCATCAACACACCAACCAGCTCCAGCTCTCTGGGGAAAATATCATCATATAATAACATCACTCTGATGTAACCCAGAAGAAATAAAACGTTTAAGGTTTCCAGCGGGAGACGCAGACGCCACTTTACTCTTAACAAGATAAACTGAATGACGACAGACCGCTTACCTGGTTACCAGAAACACTATCATAACCCGAAAGTTCAAGGTCATTACCACAAAAACAACCTAGAAAGTTATCTATACTTTCATCAGTCATGTAGTTTACTCAACCTCTGCTGATTATCATCATCAACATTATAGAGGATTGAGTCTAATCTGGCTTCTGTCAGACACGTTTATGTTGATTTTTCTCAGCAGAAGAAGAGATGACCTTGAGATGAGGTGAAAGCAGGAGAAAACATGAGTTTGTTATTATTCAGTTAGTGTGTGATGTTACAGGAATAAATAAGTGAGTCTCATCTGTAACCTACTTTAGTTTTTATACTGAATAGAAAGATTTCTTCTTTGTGTTATCTGTTGGAAATGTTTCCCACTGACGTCTGAGAGCCTGAAAGCAGCTCAGGGCTCAGTGTGTGTGTGTGTGTGTGTGTGTGTTTGTGTGTGTTTAATAAAGGGTCTCCAGCTGGTCTGGGATCAGTCTGATATGCTATCAGCAGTCTGTTTATCAGCCTGCAGAGACTGAAGCGTCAGCAGCTAATTATCAGCTTGTTAAGTCTCCTAACGAGGGAGTCTTGTTAAGCTTCCTAATGAGGGAGTCTGGTTAAGTCTCCTAACGAGGGAGTCTTGTTAAGTCTCCTAACGAGGGAGTCTCGTTAAGTCTCCTAACGAGGGAGTCTGGTTAAATCTCCTAACGAGGGAGTCTGGTTAAGTCTCCTAACGAGGGAGTCTCGTTAAGTCTCCTAACGAGGGAGTCTGGTTAAATCTCCTAACGAGGGAGTCTGGTTAAGTCTCCTAACGAGGGAGTCTTGTTAAGTCTCCTAACGAGGGAGTCTCGTTAAGTCTCCTAACGAGGGAGTCTCGTTAAGTCTCCTAACGAGGGAGTCTGACTAAATCTCCTAAAGAGGGAGTCTAGTTAAGTCTCCTAACGAGGGAGACTGGTTAAGTCTCCTAAAGAGGGAGTCTCGTTAAGTCTCCTAACGAGGGAGTCTGGTTAAGTCTCCTAACGAGGGAGTCTGGTTAAGTCTCCTAACGAGGGAGTCTGGTTAAGTCTCCTAACGAGGGAGTCTGGTTAAGTCTCCTAACGAGGGAGTCTCGTTAAGTCTCCTAACGAGGGAGACTAGTTAAGTCTCCTAACGAGGGAGTCTCGTTAAGTCTCCTAACGAGGGAGACTAGTTAAGTCTCCTAAAGAGGGAGTCACGTTACTATGTATAACAGACAGTTGCTATGGACGCAGTTCTGGTGTCGGACTCTGGCGGACTGTTTTTGTGTCTAAATATATAAATATATTCAGTAAGTAGCCGTGTAATAATCAGGATAATGTTCAGCTAGCCGGTCATTGTTGTGAATCAATCCCCTTCAGGGCGATGAGAGACCTCCAGCATCGACCTGTCGGACCTCAGAACCTCACTGATACAATCAGAACCTCAGAACTTCAGACCCTCACTGATACGATCAGAACCTCAGAACTTCAGACCCTTACTGATACGATCAGAACCTCAGAACTTCAGACCCTCACTGATACGATCAGAACCTCAGAACTTCAGACCCTCACTGATACGATCAGAACCTCAGAACCTCAGAACTTCAGACCCTTACTGATACGATCAGAACCTCAGAACTTCAGACCCTCACTGATACGATCAGAACCTCAGAACCTCAGAACTTCAGACCCTTACTGATACGATCAGAATTTCAGAACCTAAGACCCTCACTGATACGATCAGAACCTCAGAACCTCACAGACACGCTCAGAACCTCAGAACCTCACAGATACGATCAGAACCTCAGAACCTCACAGATACGATCAGAACCTCAGAACCTCAGAACTTCATTGACACGATCAGAACCTCAGACCCTCATTGATACGATCAGAACCTCAGAACCTCACAGATACGATCAGAACCTCAGAACTTCAGACCCTCACTGATACGATCAGAACCTCAGAACTTCAGACCCTCACTGATACGATCAGAACCTCAGAACCTCACAGATACGATCAGAACCTCAGAACCTCAGAACCTCATTGATACGATCAGAACCTCAGAAGGTTAAATACACACATATATATATACAGTATATACATACATATATATATATGATGATATATATGATGATATATATGATGATATATATATATATATCATCATATATACATATATATGTACATCATACATATATATATATGATGATATATTTATATACATATATGGCTTGTGAGTGTATGTGAAAAGTTTGATCAGTGCATCATCATCATCATCATCATCCTGACAGCAGCTCATCGGTCCCGGCAGAGATCAGAGCTGCTGAAGTATTTTTAGTTTTGATGTCTCAGTCAGCTGTTTGTGTTTAAATCTCAGAGGTGAAATAAAACCAGCAGCCAGACCTGCTGAGGTCAAACAAAAAGACGCCAGTGAGGCATGATGGGAAACTAATCCGTGCTGCTCTTCTTCAGAGGGATTAAAGGATTCACTTATTTCACCGTCAGGCTGAATTTGACGGCAGCCAGACGTCAGTCTGTTTCACAAATACTCATCAGAACCACAATCATCTCTGAGAAATCCTCATTAACTGCTGCTCTGATCGTCAATAATATTATTGATCAGAACATCAGCTGTTCTGACTGTGAGGTCATCACCTGCTCTGATCGTCAATAATATTATTGATCAGAACATCAGCTGTTCTGACTGTGATGTCATCACCTGCTCTGATCGTCAATAATATTATTGATCAGAACATCAGCTGTTCTCACTGTGATGTCATCACCTTTCAAACTGGTTCAGCACCATCAGACTGTATTTCATTTGTTCAATAAATAGTTCCTCTCACTGCACCGACTGTCCTTCAACAATAAATAGTTCCTCTCACTGCACCGACTGTCCTTCAACAATAAATAGTTCCTCTCACTGCACCGACTGTCCTTCAACAATAAATAGTTCCTCTCACTGCAACGACTGTCCTTCAACAATAAATAGTTCCTCTCACTGCACCGACTGTCCTTCAACAATAAATAGTTCCTCTCACTGCACCGACTGTCCTTCAACAATAAATAGTTCCTCTCACTGCACCGACTGTCCTTCAACAATAAATAGTTCCTCTCACTACAACGACTGTCCTTCAACAATAAATAGTTCCTCTCACTGCAACGACTGTCCTTCAACAATAAATAGTTCCTCTAGCTGCAACGACTGTCCTTCAACAATAAATAGTTCCTCTAGCTGCACCGACTGTCCTTCAACAATAAATAGTTCCTCTCACTGCCCCGACTGTCCTTCAACAATAAATAGTTCCTCTAGCTGCACCGACTGTCCTTCAACAATAAATAGTTCCTTTCACAATAAATAGTTCCTCTCACTGCCCCGACTGTCCTTCAACAATAAATAGTTCCTCTCACTGCACCGACTGTCCTTCAACAATAAATAGTTCCTCTCACTACACCGACTGTCCTTCAACAATAAATAGTTCCTCTCACTGCAACGACTGTCCTTCAACAATAAATAGTTCCTCTAACTGCACCGACTGTCCTTCAACAATAAATAGTTCCTCTCACTACACCGACTGTCCTTCAACAATAAATAGTTCCTCTCACTGCAACGACTGTCCTTCAACAATAAATAGTTCCTCTCACTGCAACGACTGTCCTTCAACAATAAATAGTTCCTCTAGCTGCACCGACTGTCCTTCAACAATAAATAGTTCCTCTCACTGCCCCGACTGTCCTTCAACAATAAATAGTTCCTCTCACTACACCGACTGTCCTTCAACAATAAATAGTTCCTCTCACTGCACCGACTGTCCTTCAACAATAAATAGTTCATCTCACTGCACCGACTGTCCTTCAACACTAAATAGTTCCTCTCACTGCATCGACTGTCCTTCAACAATAAATAGTTCCTCTCACTGCAACGACTGTCCTCCAACAATAAATAGTTCATCTCACTGCACCGACTGTCCTTCAACACTAAATAGTTCCTCTCACTGCAACGACTGTCCTCCAACAATAAATAGTTCCTCTCACTACACCGACTGTCCTTCAACAATAAATAGTTCATCTCACTGCACCGACTGTCCTTCAACAATAAATAGTTCCTCTCACTGCATCGACTGTCCTTCAACAATAAATAGTTCCTCTCACTGCACCGACTGTCCTTCAACAATTAATAGTTCCTCTCACTGCACCGACTGTCCTTCAACACTAAATAGTTCATCTCACTGCACCGACTGTCCTTCAACAATAAATAGTTCCTCTCACTGCACCGACTGTCCTTCAACAATAAATAGTTCCTCTAACTGCACCGACTGTCCTTCAACAATAAATAGTTCATCTCACTGCACCGACTGTCCTTCAACAATAAATAGTTCCTCTCACTGCACCGACTGTCCTTCAACAATAAATAGTTCCTCTAACTGCACCGACTGTCCTCCAACAATAAATAGTTCCTCTCACTGCAACGACTGTTCTCCAACAATAAATAGTTCCTCTCACTGCACCGACTGTCCTTCAACAATAAATAGTTCCTCTCACTGCAACGACTGTCCTTCAACAATAAATAGTTCCTCTCACTGCACCGACTGTCCTTCAACAATAAATAGTTCCTCTCACTGCACCGACTGTCCTTCAACAATAAATAGTTCCTCTCACTGCACCGACTGTCCTTCAACAATAAATAGTTCCTCTCACTGCAACGACTGTCCTTCAACAATAAATAGTTCCTCTCACTGCACCGACTGTCCTTCAACAATAAATAGTTCCTCTCACTGCAACGACTGTCCTTCAACAATAAATAGTTCCCTCTCACTGCAACGACTGTCCTCCAACAATAAATAGTTCCTCTAACTGCACCGACTGTCCTTCAACAATAAATAGTTCCTCTAACTGCACCGACTGTCCTTCAACAATAGTTGTTCCTCTCACTGCACCGACTGTCCTTCAACAATAAATAGTTCTTGTGTGGCGGCGGCGTTGAGTTTGGGGTTGTCGGTGGCGTAACAGCGTGAATGTAGCAGTGCTATACAGTCCAACTCCTCAGAGCCAAGTCAACATCCTGTATCCTGCACACCGCCTCAGACTCTCTTAAGGTCGGCTGTTAAGGTGCACCAGCTATTCTCCTTTAAGTGACAAGCCGCTCCTCTGAATATTTCTTTTAACCGTTTAACTGGTAACATTAATCGGTCAAAATTCTTAATGTCGGTTAAACGGTTAATTATTAACAAATGAATTATTAATAAATCTGATCTGTGGTCAACTCGTCCATATGTCACCCTGAATATCAGTGTTCGGGGTGTCACACTCATTGTTTACAACACAGGTACGAACAACTCTGCAGTTTAAGAACACATCATGGATCTGACAAAGACTTTTCTTCGGACCTTTCTCAAGAACAAGTTTAAGAACAAACTCAGGAAGATGTTGGTGAATGAGACCAGTGTTTATCTGAATACTTCTAAGAAGCAAAGGGAGAGAAAAATATCCAGTTTTGTACAACAAAGAAGCAAATATTATTTACTTTCTTATTTATAATCTTGTTAATGAATCGTTTGGAGAGGCCCGTTGGGGTTCCTGACCCCCAGGTTGGGAATCATACCGAAAACAGCAACCAACCACACAACCTGGCAACTAACCAGCACCAGACAACCAAACTCCATTCATATTTTCAAAGGTTTTGTGAGTGTGTTTCAGACTGTTTTCTGATGTCTGTGACAGATGATGATGAACAGAAGCAGAAAGAGAGCTGGAATAAACGCTGCTGTTGACCTGATGAGAGGAATCTGGTGTGTAAACATCAAACAGCAGCTGGTTTCCCTCTCTGAGTCTCCGAGTCTCCGAGTCTCTGAGTCTCTGAGTCTCTGAGCAGATGTTGGAGCTCCTTCAGAGAATCTCTGAAATCAACAACAACACCAACCAACAGCAGCAGGAGGACGAGTTCAAACACTGAGACACTGACCCAGAGTCAGCAACACAACATGAACCACATCACTTAGACCTGAATGAATCAACATGATCTCTCTACAGACCCGATCACATCCAACAGAACTGAACCTGAAGAGTTTAAACTGAGCAGAGCTTTAATCAGTGAGGACACATTTATTTTTATATATATATATATATATATATATAAACATGAGCAGAGAGCAGATTAAATAGTGTCCCAGTTGTTCGATGGGGAACATGATTAAAAACAAGGAAACCTGAAATCATCTGCAGCTTTAACGGGATTGTTTTCAGTCTCTGGAGAGATAATCTCATCAACACACAATCAGGCTTTTACTCTGAAAGCCTTCAGCAGGAAGTGTTACATTTTCTGGGTCGTTGAGGGACAAATTAAATCAAACCTGCCGATATATATATATATATATATATATATATATAAATATGTGTGTGTGTGTGCGCGCGCGTGCGTGTGTGTGTATATATATATATGTGTGTACACAGTATATACTGAATATAAATAGATATTTTAGTTGTTGTGTCAGACTCAGTGTGACATCAGCAGCACAGAGACGACCAATAGTCATTATGTTGAACATGATGTTTACCAGCTGTACAGCTGAGCATGAACACATCATTCTGATTAAACTATTAACAGCTGAAGAACCAACAGAATAAAGAAAGAAGAAACAGTTTAAAGCTGAAGAGTGCAGAACTTGATGAAGACTTAAAGAAATATCTTTTAAAGCTTCCAGTGGTTCTAAGTTAGATATGGATGAAAGTCTCTCTCCCCTTTAGCTCTGGTTGGTTGACGTAAAACGCATCACTGGTTCGCCCGCCAGCACGGGAACGACGCCATAGACACCATAACTGAGTAAACTGTGATATAACCAGACACCATAACTCAGTATACTGTGATATAACCAGACACCATAACTCAGTATACTGTGATATAACCAGACACCATAACTCAGTATACTGTGATATAACCAGACACCATAACTCAGTATACTGTGATATAACCAGACACCATAACTGAGTAAACTGTGATATAACCAGACACCATAACTCAGTATACTGTGATATAACCAGACACCATAACTCAGTATACTGTGATATAACCACACACCATAACTCAGTATACTGTGATATAACCACACACCATAACTCAGTATACTGTGATATAACCACACACCATAACTCAGTATACTGTGATATAACCAGACACCATAACTCAGTATACTGTGATATAACCACACACCATAACTCAGTATACTGTGATATAACCAGACACCACAACTCAGTATACTGTGATATAACCAGACACCACAACTCAGTATACTGTGATATAACCAGACACCACAACTCAGTATACTGTGATATAACCAGACACCATAACTCAGTATACTGTGATATAACCAGACACCATAACTCAGTATACTGTGATATAACCACACACCATAACTCAGTATACTGTGATATAACCAGACACCATAACTCAGTATACTGTGATATAACCACACACCATAACTCAGTATACTGTGATATAACCAGACACCATAACTCAGTATACTGTGATATAACCACACACCATAACTCAGTATACTGTGATATAACCACACACCATAACTCAGTATACTGTGATATAACCAGACACCACAACTCAGTATACTGTGATATAACCAGACACCATAACTCAGTATACTGTGATATAACCAGACACCATAACTCAGTATACTGTGATATCCAGAGAGTTTTCAGGCTTCATCAGCATCATGTTCCTTCAGGTAACAGCTGAACTGTGAGAGGCTACTATAGTCTGGGTGGACCCCGTCTGACCCCCGTCTGACCCCCGTCTGACCCCCGTCTGACCCACGTCTGACCCCCGTCTGACCCCCGTCTGACCCACGTCTGACCCCCGTCTGACCCCCGTCTGACCCCCGTCTGACCCCCGTCTGACCCCCGTCTGACTCCCGTCTGACCCCCGTCTGACCCCCGTCTGACCCCCGTCTGACCGCCGTCTGACCCCCGTCTGACCCCCGTCTGACCCCCGTCTGACCCCCGTCTGACCCCCGTCTGACCGCCGTCTGACCCCCGTCTGACCCCCGTCTGACCGCCGTCTGACCCCCGTGGATGGATGGATGATGGATGATGGATGATGGATGATGGATGGATGATGGATGGATGATGTTGATATATAAATGTCTCATTCTAAGTTAACGGAAACACGACTCTTATTATCAGCTGATTATACACTAAAGAAAACATACGTATTAATACTATAAACATACTTATTAATACTTTAAACATACTTATTAATGCTATAAACATACTTATTAATACTATAAACATACTTATTAATACTTTAAACATACTTATTAATGCTATAAACATACTTATTAATACTATAAACATACTTATTAATACTTTAAACATACTTATTAATGCTATAAACATACTTATTAATACATTAAACATACTTATTAATGCTATAAACATACCTATTAATACTTTAAACATACTTACTATACTTTAAACAGACTTATTAATACTATAAACATACTTATTAATACTATAAACATACCTATTAATACTATAACATACTTACTATATTCCATTTCTGCCTATAGATCCTACACACTGCTCCTTTAAAAGGAAGTAGCTGCTGATGTTCCACACAGCCCCGCGCTCCCCTACAGCACACACACACACAGTGTATAAAGCCTGAATATAATAATAATAATAATAATAATAATAATAATAATAATAATAATATTAACCAGTGTAAAGCTTCAGTGAAACCTCTAAAAACCTCGTATCTCCAGCCTCATCACAAGTTTATATTACAAAAAAGTTTGATGTTTCTGAGCTGATGAAATATTATATTATATTATATTATATTATATTATTATATATTATATTATATTATATTATATTATATTATATTATATTATATTATATTGTTTTATTTTATAATATATTATATTATATTATATTATTTTATTTTATATATTCTCAGCTACACAGAGGACCTGGAGATACAAGGTTTCCATCTCACTGTGACCTAATTGTTTCTTGTTGATTTAATCTCAGCTGAGAGATATAAATATTATAATATATAATATATATAAAATATAAATATAATAATATATAATATATAAAATATAAAATATAAATATAATAATATATAATATATATAAAATACAAATATAATAATATATAATATATATAATAAAAACATATTAATTATAAATATATATAATAAATATATAAATATAAAGAAACAAATATGTTTCCTCTCAGTCTGGATCAACAAGTCTCTGCTCCGAGTTTTAGACCAGAAACCTCCAGATATCAGACAGGTCAAGGTCAAACCGGATCACATCTGACCCCAGACCGGGACAGACCCCAGACCCCAGACCCACAGACCGGGACAGACCCCAGACCCCAGACCCACAGACCGGGACAGACCCACAGACCGGGTCAGACCCCAGACCCACAGACCGGGTCAGACCCCAGACCCACAGACCCCACAGACCGGGGCAGACCCACAGACCGGGTCAGACCCCAGACCCACAGACCCCACAGACCGGGGCAGACCCACAGACCGGGTCAGACCCCAGACCCACAGACCCCACAGACCGGGGCAGACCCACAGACCGGGACAGACCCCAATCCCACAGACCGGGCCAGATCCCAGACCCACAGACCGGGACAGACCCCAGACCCACAGACCCCTCAGACCGGGGCAGACCCCAGACCCACAGAACCCCCAGACCCCACAGACCCACAGACCGGGGCAGACCCACAGAACCCCCAGACCCCAGACCCACAGACCGGGGCAGACCCCAGACCCACAGAACCCCCAGACCCACAGACCGGGGCAGACCCACAGAACCCCCAGACCCCAGACCCATAGACCGGGGCAGACCCCAGACCCACAGAACCCCCAGACCCCACAGACCCCACAGACCGGGGCAGACTAGGACAAACACCGGTTGAACCTGAGACACGTGGCCGCGCCGGGACCACGTGCTGCCCCGGGTCCAGGTGTACTTTCAGAAAGGTGAGTGTCCTACCTGTGTGCGGAGCGGATCTCCGTTCTCAATGACGCTGAGGACCGGGATCTCCAGGAAGGAGGCCAGCAGGTCCATCTGGAGCAGCTCCTCGCGGCTCTGCGGGAAGGCCAGCATGGCGGAGACTCCCTGCACCACCACGCCCTGACACACGCACCGGAACAGGGACTCCGGGTCCGCGGCGGCCGGCTGCCGGGAAACCAGCTCCAGGCTCAAGTTGTAGGGAAGAAAGTTGTCCCGGTCCCGGTCCCGGTCCTGGTCCCGGTCCCGGTCCCGGTCCTCCTTCAACGCGTCCACCGCGCGGCTCAGCGCCGCCTGGACATGCAGCCGAGCAGCGCGCTGCGCCGGCAGGAGCGCACCGACGCGCACGGTGTGTCCGATCTGAGCCAGGAGGTGGCACGGCTGCGGGTGGAGGAGGCACGGAGGCACGAGGAGGAGCTGCAGAAGGAGGAAGGCTCTGAGAGTCGAGGAACAGGAGGAGGAGGAGGAGGAGGAGGAGGTGAAATACATCCTGCCGCGCTCTCAGCATCGCTCTGCCGCTCCTCCGGTAACTCCTTCTGCTCACCGAAACACCGAGAGAGACGCTGCTGCTGCTGCTGCTGAGGGGGAGGAGGACACGGGAGGGGAGGTGCTCCCAAAAACAGGAGGTGCACAGGAGATCCTGATAGGAGAGGAGGTGCTAGAGAGGAGGAGGAGAAGGGGCTGAGAAGGTGTAGAAAGAGACAGAGGAGGTGGGAGAGAGGAGATGAAAGGAGTAAGGGAGGAGGACAGAGTGACAGAGGAGGTGCTTACAGAGAAGAAGGAGATACAGAGGAGGAGGTGGAGGAGTAGAAGAGACAGAGGGGAAGAGAGGAGGAGGAGGTGAAAAGGCAATGCGGCATCCAGAGCAACTGAAGAGAAGAGGAGGTGGGAGGACATCAAAATAAGGAGGTGTAGAGAGGAGGAGGTAAAACAAAGATGAAGGTCAAACTGGAGAGGAGGTGTTCATGGCGAAGAGGAGGAGGTGGAGTGGGCGTATAGGGAGGAGGGGGGGAGGGCAAGAGGAGAGGTGCTACAAAGCAAAAGAAGAAGAAGGAGGAGGTGCAGAGAGGCGGAGGTGAGGAAGGAGTACAACAAGTGAAGGTCAAGGTAGTGAGGAGGGGGGAGGAGGTGTAGGAGGAGGTAAAAGTGAGGTGACAAAGAGGAGCTGAAGTGTTGGAGGTCAGGGTGGAGAGGAGGTGGAGATGAGGAGGTGGAGATGAGGAGGTTTAGGAGAAGAGTTTAACTGTGAAGAGAGGAGGTACTAAGAGGAAGAAGGTGAAGGAGGTGATGTTAAAGGAGGTGTTGGAGAGGTGGATGGAGGCCGTGAAGGGCAAGAGAAGGGAAAGGAGGCGCTAAAGAGGAGGAGAAGAAAGAGGAGGTGTTACAGAGAGAACAGGAGGAGGTCAGCAGAGAGGAGGAGGAGGAGGAGGTGAGGAGGAGATGAGGAGGAGAAGGAGGTGAGGAGGAGGAGGAGATGAGGAGGAGGAGGAGGAGGAGGTGAGGAGGAGGAGGAGGAGAAGGAAGAGGAGGAGAAGGAGGAGGAGGAGGTGAGGAGGAGGATGAGGAGGAGGAGGAGGAGGAGGTGAGGAGGAGGAGGAGGAGGAGGAAGAGGAGGAGAAGGAGGAGGAGGAGGTGAGGAGGAGGATGAGGAGGAGGAGGAGGAGGTGAGGAGGAGGAGGAGGAGGAAAGAGAATCTACAAAATCTTAATTTATTATTTTATTTATTTACTTGTCTTATTTTATTGATTTATATTTGAAGTGTTTTATTTTTATGTTTGTTTATTTACTTTATATTTATTTATTTATTCATTAATGAATGAGTGAGTGAATGTTTTATTTTGTAAGACTTCCGGTGGTTTTCAGAATAAAAGTATGACTATAATTAATAGAAACATATTTTAATGTGTAGCTCTGACCGTAAAATATGTTTGTGACAACATGTAAGGAGAAAAATAGACAAAACAGAAACAGAATATTGATTCATATTGATCAGCGCTGCTTAGTTTCATCGTCTGATCAGAGTTCATGAGTTTCACCAGCAGAGATTGACAGCTGCTGTAGAGACTGCTCTCCTCTGATTGGTTGTTTTCCTCCGGCGCGGTGAAATATTGTAAATGTCATCAGGAGCACCAGGAGGAGGCAGAAGATCATGATTATCTGTCTCATGTACTACTGTCAGGATATAGAGACAGTTTTATAAAAACAACTGTTTTTATCATATTTACTCAAAGTGACCAACTGCAGCTTTAATATTTAACTAATAATAAATAATAGTAAAGTCATCCATCCATTATCTGTAACCGCTTATCCTGTTCAGGGTCACAGGGGGGGGGGGGGGGTCTGGAGCCGATCCCAGCTGACATTGGGTGAAGGGGGGGTTCACCCTGGACAGGTGAAGGTGGGGTACACCCTGGACAGGTGAAGGGGGGGTTCACCCTGGACAGGTGAAGGGGGGGTTCACCCTGGACAGGTGACGGTGGGGTTCACCCTGGACAGGTGAAGGGGGGGTTCACCCTGGACAGGTGAAGGGGGGGTACACCCTGGACAGGTGAAGGGGGGGTTCACCCTGGACAGGTGAAGGGGGGGTTCACCCTGGACAGGTGAGGGGGGGGTTCACCCTGGACAGGTGAAGGTGGGGTTCACCCTGGACAGGTGAGGGGGGGGTTCACCCTGGACAGGTGAGGGGGGGGGTTCACCCTGGACAGGTGAGGGGGGGTTCACCGTGGACAGGTGAAGGAGGGGTTCACCCTGGACAGGTGAAGGTGGGGTTCACCCTGGACAGGTGAGGGGGGGGTTCACCGTGGACAGGTGAAGGAGGGGTTCACCCTGGACAGGTGAAGGTGGGGTTCACCCTGGACAGGTGAGGGGGGGGTTCACCCTGGACAGGTGAAGGTGGGGGTACACCCTGGACAGGTGAAGGAGGGGTTCACCCTGGACAGGTGAAGGTGGGGGTACACCCTGGACAGGTGAAGGAGGGGTTCACCCTGGACAGGTGAAGGGGGGGTTCACCCTGGACAGGTGAAGGGGGGGTACACCCTGGACAGGTGAAGGGGGGGTTCACCCTGGACAGGTGAAGGGGGGGTTCACCCTGGACAGGTGAAGGAGGGGTTCACCCTGGACAGGTGAAGGGGGGGTTCACCCTGGACAGGTCTCCAGACTATCACAGGACTGACACATAGAGACAGACAACCATTCACATTCACATTCACACCTACGGGACATTTAGAGTCAACAATGAACCTGCATGTCTTTGGACTGTGGGAGGAAACCTGAGAACCCGGAGTAAACCCACGCTAACACAGGGAGAACATGCAAACTCCACACAGAAGGGCCCCAAGCTGGATTCGAACCTGTGACCCTCTTGCTGTGAGGCCACAGTGCTAAACACTGCACCCCCGTGCCACCCTAATAGTAATAGTAACTAATACACAACAAATAAAACAGTGTTACTTTAAGATTTAAATAATAATAAATAACTAGAAAATTTCACAAGAAATTTAGACAGTGTGCCGGGTGGTGCTGCCGGGTGGGGGGGTGGGGGGGTGGGGGGGCTGTCTGAGGTCCATAGTGAGGTTAGAAGAAGGGTATGATGGGAAAAGACAGGAGCCCTGTATATAGTCACATATAGAGATTATTTTTACAGTATTTGTGGCAATAGTCATCAAAAACACAATCTCAGCTCAAAAAGTGAAAGTCATATTGAAACACCTGTTTTACTATGAGCAGCATGAAGCTTCACTGAAGACGCTGATATATAATGTTTACATACTTTTGAAAATACTGGCATTTGAGAGGACATGAGAGGAGCTGATGCTCAATTTATCGGCCAAATACACACCGTCACAGCGTGTCTGTCACAGATTCATAGGCTTCTGATGATGGGGCTTTTATTTTGAAGGGGTGTGAGGTTGAGAGAGGGGGAGAGAGACTAAATCAGATCTTATATTTATAGGTAGCCAATGAAGGGATGCTAGTAGGGAAACAAATAGACTAGAGACTACTAGACTAGAGACTAGACTAGAAACTAATAGACTAGAGACTAGACTAGAGACTAAATCAGATCTGATATGTATAGGTAGCTAATGAAGGGATGCTAGTCGGGAAACAAATAGACTAGAGACTAGTAGACTAGAGACTACTAGACTAGAGACTAGACTGGAAACCAATAGACTAGAGACTAATAGACTAGAGAATAGTAGACTAGTATCACAGATATACTACAGGAGTATCACAGATATACTACAGGAGTATCACAGATATACTACAGGAGTATCACAGACATACTACAGGAGTATCACAGACATACTACAGGAGTATCACAGACATACTACAGGAGTATCACAGACATACTACAGGAGTATCACAGATATACTACAGGAGTATCACAGACATACTACAGGAGTATCACAGACATACTACAGGAGTATCACAGATATACTACAGGAGTATCACAGACATACTACAGGAGTATCACAGACATACTACAGGAGTATCACAGATATACTACAGGAGTATCATTGGAGTACCAGTAGTATTTGACACCAGTGTGATTTTAATGTTGCAGAAGATTTTTGGGGAGAATCCAGCTCAGATTTCCTCCGTGAGGTTTTGATTCGTCATCGTCAGAACATCACAGCTGAGAGCTGGGCCACTGTTACATAACACACACACACAGACACACGCACACACACACACACACACACGCACTAATAGTATAAAAGTAAAAATATCCTCAGAAAAAACAACTAACATCAACATTGATTAGAAAAACACAATCATCCCAACTGTTGGATCCACAGATGTGAGGAGAAGAATGACAGGTAACTCAAATGAAGCAATCTGATTGGTTCATAGCCGTGATGTACAGTAACACCCACATACCGCTGCTATGACGTCTAAATCCTTCGAACTTTCATTCTGTAACTCTGCGTCTGAGAAAACAACGTTAGAGTAATGTGTTGTCATGGTAGCTTAGCAACAGGCGCACAGTGGGGAACAGGTTCCAAACACAGAGTCATATATTCCCTCCAATGAATCGCCACCTTAACCTGGTGGGGGGGGGTTTGTGTTCCCCGGTGACCCTGGGAGCTGTGTTGTTGTGTTGGACCTGCCTGATCTGAACCTGAGTGCCTGAGTGGTGCTTTGTTGTTGGACTTCTGTGCTAGTCGTGGATCGGCCACAACAAACACCATGTTGGAGTATAGGGTGGTTCATCAGTGTACTTGGTACCAGAACACCCTAGGCCGTGTACTTGGTACCAGAACACCCTAGGCAGTGTATTTGGTACCAGAACACCCTAGGCCGTGTACTTGGTACCAGAACACCCTAGGCAGTGTACTTGGTACCAGAACACCCTAGGCAGTGTACTTGGTACCAGAACACCCTAGGCCGTGTACTTGGTACCAGAACACCCTAAGCAGTGTACTTGGTACCAGAACACCCTAGGCCAACAATCGATGATGGACTTTGTGGTCGTATCATCAGATCTGAGGCCGTATGTTTTGGACACTCTGGTGAAGAGAGGAGCAGAGCAAAATCAACTGATCACCACCTGGTGGTGAGTTGGATCAGATGGGGGGGGGGGAGGCTGCCGGACAGACCTGGTAAACCCAAACATGTAGTGAGGGTGAACTGGGAACGTCTGGCTGAGGCTCCTGTCCACGAGGTCTTCAACTCCCACCCCCAGAAGAACTTCTGGTGCATCCCGGGGGAGGCTGGGGACGAGGAATCAGAGCGGGCCATGTTCAGAACCTTCATTGTGGAAGCGGCTGCTAGGAGTTGTGGTCAGAAGGTCGTCGGTGCCTGTCGTGGCGGCAACCTAAGAACCCGCTTGTGGACACCAGCGGTGAAGGAAGCTGTCAAGCTGAAGAAGGAGGCCTTCCGGGCTTGGTTGGCCCGGGGGTCTCCGGAAACAGCTCACAGGTACCGGTTGACCAGAAGGGCTGCAGCTGCTTTCGGTTGGCCTCAAGGAAGTTCTGGCAAACCGTTAGACGACTCAGAAAGAGAAAGCTGGGTTTGACTCAGGCTGTGTTCAGCAGGAGAACTGTGGACCCGGACTAGAGATATCGTTGAGCGGTGGAAAGAGCACTTTGAGGAACTCCTGAACCCGACCAACACGTCCTCCGTAGAGGAGGCAGAGTTTGAAGACTCAGGGGAAGGCTTGTCCACATCCCTGTTAGAGGTCACTGAGGTCGTCTAAAAGCTCCTCAGCAGCAAGAGGCCGGGGGGGGATGAGATTCACCCTGAGATGCTGAAGGCTCTGGACATTGTTGGACATTGTTGGACATTGTTGGACATTGTTGGACATTGTTGGACTGTTTTGGCTGACACGCCTCTTCAGTGTCGCGTGGAGGTCGGGGACAGTACCTGTGGAATGGTGGACCAGGGTGATGGTTCCCATTTTTAAAAGGGGGACCGGAGGGTGTGCTCCAATTATCGTGGTATCACACTGCTCAGCCTCCCTGGGAAAGTTTATTCTGGGTGCTGGAAAGGAGACTCCAACCGATTGAACCTCAGATCCAGGAGGAACAATGTGGATTCTGTCCTGGCCGTGGACCAGTGGACCAGTGGACCAGTGGACCAGTGGACCAGCTCTTTACCCTCGCGGGGCTGTTGGAGGGGTCATGGGAGTTTGCCCATCCAGTCCACATGTGTTTTGTGGACTTGGAGAAGGCTTACGACCGTGTCCCCGGGGAGTCCTGTGGGGGGTACTGGGGGAATATGGGGTACCGGGGTCGTTGTTACGAGCCATCCGGTCCTTGTATAACCAAAGTGAGAGCTGCGTCCGTATACTCGGCACAAAGTTTGTGATTTTCATGGACAGGATCTCAAGGTGCAGCCGGGGGGAGAAGAGTGTCCGGTTTGGGCACCTCAGAACTGCGTCTTTGCTCTTTAAAGATGATGTGGTTCTGTTGGCTTCATCGGACCTTGACCTCATAAATTTATAGCATAATTATAATAAATACAACATATAGCATAATTCTAAGCATATAACATGACTATAACATAATGTATAACATAATTATAATACACAATGGTTCTATGTGGAAGGTTCTCCCTGACTGTGAGCAGCTCAGGTTCTCTGGCTTCTTTGGATGATTATCTTTGGACTCATTACCCAGCAGCCCTTTCACTGAGGACATGAAGACCTTCACACTCCGAAGCAAAGAGCTGCAGGTGGAGAATCATGACAAACTGTTCTATAAACAGTCATGTGTTCATTTTTTTGAATATTAGTTAATAATTAGATATCATATATATATATTAGATATAAATTAAATATATTTTATGGTTGTATAAACCTGCTGCTATCTTTATTGGTTTGGCTAATTTTAAATCTTAATTTTTGCCAACTTCCTCTTCATTATTTTCAGTCTTTGTTTAGTAGCTTATCCCACATGCATGATGTCAAACTCAAAGATTTTTGGATTCAGTTTCAGGCTGACTGAATGGTTACCATGGAGACTGACTGAATGGTAACCATGGAGACGACCTGTTTGTTGTTCAGGTCTGATGCTGCGTTCACGTCATATCGTTCAGGCCGTACTTACGAGCAGCCGAGTGGGGCAAACTGTTCAGGTCAGTCTCCCGCTGAGTCTCCAGTGACAGCGAACAAAACCTCCATCAATAAAACTTGATTTTATCACGTGATTAAACTCTGATGTTTACAGCTGATTTTACATCATGTTGAGAGGTGTTTTCATTGTCACTGTAAGGTCGTGGTCTTGTGTAGGCCACTAGGTGTCACTGTTGCTCTGTCTACTCCGCTGTTTGTCCCTTGCAGGACACCGTAGGTCTGCAATTTTGTTCAAACTTTATTTTGCACTGGCCCTTTAAGGTGAGCAGTATAAACGGCAGCCAGGCGTAACAGTTATTAGGGATCCCCTCTCAATACACTACACAGTGTATATGACGCACCAATAATAAATTAGTCTTCTACATCTCAAGAGCTCGCACTCGACGCTGCATTTCATCAGAAATACACCCGGCACGACGAAGTCGATGGGATGAACGGCTGTAGAGAAAATAGAAGGAGGGACAGACAGACAGAGACTCCTTCCATTTCAGTTTGATTGTTATCAATATTATTATTAATCAGTCAGATTTCTCCTCTGATACAGTTAACATTATCTTTATTAAAGACATTCTGTCTGCGTAACATCCTGATGATCTGAAGGTCAAACTGAACTAATTCAAGACAAACTGATGAATATTTATACCAACATGACATTTATCATTTTCACATTTAAAATGTCACATTTACATGATTTTACAGCTGAATTAATTATGTATATTATTAATGCCATCATAAGTTAGTATTAAGTTATTGTATAAACTTAGAATCGTGTAGACTGACTGTCTGTCAACCAGACTCAATGATGTTTCTGACTGATTTTACAGCTGAATTAATTATGTATATTATTAATGTCATCATAAAGAGGATTGCAGGTTCAAGCCCAGCTTGGGGCCCTTCTGTGTGGAGTTTGCATGTCCTCCCCGTGTTAGTGTGGGTTTACTCCGGTTCTCCGGTTTCCTCCCACAGTCCAAAGACATGCAGGTTAGTGTGGGTTTACTCCAGTTCTCAGGTTTCCTCCCACAGTCCAAAGACATGCAGGTTAGCGTGGGTTTACTCTAGTTCTCAGGTTTTCTCCCACAGTCCAAAGACATGCAGGTTAGTGTGGGTTTACTCCAGTTCTCAGGTTTCCTCCCACAGTCCAAAGACATGCAGGTAAGTGTGGGTTTACTCCGGTTCTCAGGTTTCCTCCCACAGTCCAAAGACATGCAGGTTAGTGTGGGTTTACTCCAGGTTCTCAGTTTCCTCCCACAGTCCAAAGACATGCAGGTTAGCGTGGGTTTACTCCGGTTCTCAGTTTCCTCCCACAGTCCAAAGACATGCAGGTTAGTGTGGGTTTACTCCAGTTCTCCGGTTTCCTCCCACAGTCCAAAGACATGCAGGTTAGTGTGGGTTTAGTCCGGTTCTCAGCTTTCCTCCAAAAGTCCAAAGACATGCAGGTTAGCGTGGGTTTACTCCGGTTCTCCGGTCTCCTCCCACAGTCCAAAGACATGCAGGTTAGTGTGGGTTTACTCCGGTTCTCTCCCATAGTTCAAAGACATGCAGGTTAGTGTGGGTTTACTCCGGTTCTCCGGTCTCCTCCCACAGTCCAAAGACATGCAGGTTAGTGTGGGTTTACTCCGGTTCTCAGGTTTCCTCCCACAGTCCAAAGACATGCAGGTTAGCGAGGGTTTACTCCAGTTCTCCGGTCTCCTCCCACAGTCCAAAGACATACAGGTTAGTGTGGGTTTACTCCGGTTCTCAGGTTTCCTCCCACAGTCCAAAGACATGCAGGTTAGTGTGGGTTTACTCCGGGTTCTCCGGTTTCCTCCCACAGTCCAAAGACGTGCAGGTTAGAGTGGGTTTACTCCGGGTTCTCAGGTTTCCTCCCACAGTCCAAAGACATGCAGGTTAGTGTGGGTTTACTCCGGGTTCTCAGGTTTCCTCCCACAGTCCAAAGACATGCAGGTTAATTGTTGACTCTAAATGTCCCGTAGGTGTGAATGTGAGTGTGAATGGTTGTCTGTCTCTATGTGTCAGTCCTGTGATAGGCTGGAGACCTGTCCAGGGTGAACCCCCCCCCTTCACCCAATGTCAGCTGGGATCAGCTCCAGCCCCCTCGCGACCCTGAACCCTGAATAGGATAAGAGGTTAAAGATAATGGATGGAGATATATATATGTATATATAATCTCTGACTTATTCCAGTTTTTAATATTTGTTGTGTTTTTTTCCTATAAATGGTTGATTTGGATTCTAGTTTATTTTTATTTATAGTTGCACATCTGTGCTCTGTGTGTCACTGAGCTGCTCTTATGAATAAAGGTTGAATGATTGAAGCGTTTTAGTTTATTAAATGTTAAAAAAAATAACCACTAAAGGAGATTAATCAGTACAAGCAAATAAAGAGAATAAAACATGAGCATGTTTGAATACATTTATTAGTAGATTTAATCTGAAGGAGGTTTCACCAAGAGGTGGGAATATTATATAAATATATTATATAAATATATTACACCATCAGTTTAATCAGTCATAATAAAACTGTACTCATCATTCACACTTTAACCCTCTGAGAGCTGCAGGATCATTACTGTCTTTAAGAGGCTGTACCAGGATCACTGTGTGAATATATATATATATATATATATATATATATATATACAGTATATATTATGTTACACGGCTGTGTTGAATACTCGATTCTGATTGGTCAACCACAGCGTTCTACAGTCTGTTATTTCTGTTATTTTATAAAAGGAAAGGGTTAGGTTTAGTGTTAACTCACTGACAGGGTTAGAGGTTAGGGTTAACTCACTGACAGGGTTAGAGGTTAGGGTTAACTCACTGACAGGGTTAGAGGTTAGGGTTAACTCACTGACAGGGTTAGAGGTTAGTGTTAACTCACTGACAGGGTTAGAGGTTAGTGTTAACTCACTGACAGGGTTAGAGGTTAGGGTTAACTCACTGACAGGG
The DNA here is from genome assembly GCA_916701645.2 of Sebastolobus alascanus. Classification (NCBI taxonomy): domain Eukaryota; kingdom Metazoa; phylum Chordata; class Actinopteri; order Perciformes; family Sebastidae; genus Sebastolobus; species Sebastolobus alascanus. Next base: position 89,954 of record CAKAOJ020000367.1, read on the forward strand.
TTAGAGGTTAGTGTTAACTCACTGACAGGGTTAGAGGTTAGTGTTAACTCACTGACAGGGTTAGAGGTTAGGGTTAACCCTCACTGACAGGTTTAGGGTTAACTCACTGACAGGGTTAGAGGTTAGGGTTAACCCTCACTGACAGGTTTAGCGTTAACTCACTGACAGGGTTAGAGGTTAGGGTTAACTCACTGACAGGGTTAGAGGTTAGGGTTAACTCACTGACAGGGTTAGAGGTTAGGGTTAACTCACTGACAGGGTTAGAGGTTAGTGTTAACTCACTGACAGGGTTAGAGGTTAGGGTTAACTCACTGACAGGGTTAGGGTTAACTCACTGACAGGGTTAGGGTTAACTCACTGACAGGGTTAGAGGTTAGGGTTAACTCACTGACAGGGTTAGAGGTTAGGGTTAACTCACTGACAGGGTTAGAGGTTAGGGTTAACTCACTGACTGGGTTAGAGGTTAGGGTTAACTCACTGACAGGGTTAGAGGTTAGGGTTAACTCACTGACAGGGTTAGAGGTTAGGGTTAACTCACTGACAGGGTTAGAGGTTAGGGTTAACTCACTGACTGGGTTAGAGGTTAGGGTTAACTCACTGACAGGGTTAGAGGTTAGGGTTAACTCACTGACAGGGTTAGAGGTTAGGGTTAACTCACTGACAGGGTTAGGGTTAACTCACTGACAGGGTTAGGGTTAACTCACTGACAGGGTTAGAGGTTAGGGTTAACTCACTGACAGGGTTAGAGGTTAGGGTTAACTCACTGACTTGGTTAGAGGTTAGGGTTAACTCACTGACAGGGTTAGAGGTTAGGGTTAACTCACTGACAGGGTTAGAGGTTAGGGTTAACTCACTGACAGGCGTATGCACGGTTTTATAATGAGAATATTTTTGGCGTACGTATATTTCCTCATTTGTACGTACGCCAACATTAGTTTGGATCCTACGCATTGATTTATAAATGAGAGCCTGGTCAGCAGTGCTGGGTAACCTGGGGTAAATATGGGTATTTAGCAGTATTGGAGAGTTTGGGATGAGATAGTGGTAATTATGGTTTAGTGAAAGGTATTTGTGGTTAGTTTAGGTTAGTGGTGGTGCTTGTAGGTAGATGTTGGTAGTAAAACAGTGGTTTGTTGTAATTCTTGCCAGTTAGATGTTAGTTAATGTTTTGGACAGTTTGGGATTAATTAAATGGTAGTTGGTGGTAAGGGTTGGCGGTAGTTAGCTGTTAGTTGAGGGTAGTTAGCTGTTAGTTGAGGGTAGTTAGCTGTTAATTGAGGTTAGTTAGCTGTTAGTTGAGGGTAGTTAGCTGTTAGTTGAGGTTAGTTAGCTGTTAGTTGAGGTTAGGTAGCTGTTGGTTGAGGTTAGTTAGCTGTTGGTTGAGGTTAGTTAGCTGTTAGTTGAGGGTAGGTAGCTGTTGGTTGAGGTTAGTTAGCTGTTGGTTGAGGTTAGTTAGCTGTTAGTTGAGGGTAGTTAGCTGTTAGTTGAGGTTAGTTAGCTGTTAGTTGAGGGTAGTTAGTTGTTAGTTGAGGTTAGTTAGCTGTTAGTTGAGGGTAGTTAGCTGCTAGTTGAGGGTAGTCTCACTCTCATCACTCACTCACTCATCTTCAAACGCTTATCCGGGGTCGGGTCGCGGGGTAAACAGCCTCAGCAGAGGACACCAAACTTCCCTAGTTGAGGTTAGTTAGTTGTTAGTTGAGGTTAGTCATTGTGGGTAATTAACGCAGAGTAGAAGCTCTGGTCAGTTAGTGGTGAGTTAATGTTACTGATGGGTATTTGTGAGTAACAGCGTAACAGCAGAGTCACAGGTTAAATTCCCGCAGCAGCTGCAGTGCTTCTGAGCCAGGCAGCTTCAACAAAGACAGCAGAAAGGTAGTTCTACAAAAACAAGACTTTTATTTTGTAACAACAAAAATCACCACAGATTGTGTTTAAATGTGTATACCTGTGTGTATTTATGTGTGTATACCTATGTGTTTATGTGGGTTTGTATAACTGTGTGTGTGTGTGTGTGTGTGTGTGTGTGTGTGTGTGTGTGTGTGTGTGTGTGTGTGTGTGTGTGCATGTACAGTGTGTCTATGTGTGTATACCTGTAAGTTTATGTGGGTTTGTGTAGCTGTGTGTGTACATGTACAGTGTTTCTATGTGTGTATACCTGTACCTTTAAGTGGGTTTGTGTAACTGTGTGTGTGTGTGTGTGTGTGTGTGTGTGTGTGTGTGTGTGTGTGTACATGTACAGTGTGTCTATGTGTGTATACCTGTATGTTTATGTGGGTTTGTGTAACTGTGTGTGTGTGTGTGTGTGTACATGTACAGTGTGTCTATGTGTGTACATGTATGTGAGTGTTTATGTGGGTTTGGTGAGCAGCTGGCTGGAGAAGTCGTACAGATCTTTGTTGACTTTCTTCAGAGTCTGAACTTCTTCTTCGAGCTCTGCGACTCGAACCTTCGTGTTCTCACCGTCACCAAACACCGACTGAAACACACAAACAGATTATTATAAATATACTGTCCAGGGATTAGGGCTGGCTATCGGAGTACTACAAGTACTACTTTGTAGTACTACTTGGTACTTCTCCAGTCCAACAATTCCTGCGATTATTGATAATCAATGATGATTGATGAGCTAATAACTGATTATTTAAAGTGCTGATAACTGATTATTGATAATCAATGATGATTAAAGTCAGCAGACCTTCTCTCTCGTCTCGTCTCTTCAGGCTCTCTGTGACATTTTGTATTTTTGTCTCTGACATTTAGTTTGTTTACAGTCTCTGACCTTTGACCTCTGACTAACACGTCTGAGCTGTCTGCTGAGTCACATGGACGCAAAGAGCCACAGTGCATTGTGGGATTGTTAGCCAACAGTCGAGGACATGTTGGACCCATAGATGTATTATAGAACTGGATAACGCCCGTTCAGTCCAATGAGAATTACTCGCCGGGCGCATACGCCAACAGAGTCCTCTATCTCCTGGTTCACTTCCTGGTTTACTTCCTGGTTCACTTCCTGGTTTACTTCAAGGCCTATGGAAAGGAGGCTGAGTCACGCGTCATCAACGCGTCAACGGGCTAGCAGGAGAAACACTACTGAGCATGCTCAGTAGTGTTTCTCCTGGCCCGTAGACTTCAGAGGAAAGTTTTACAGATATTAAACCTCCGTGGATCAATTATTCATAATAATTGGAGTCATAATGGAGCTGGTCATCAGGTGGAGGCGTCCTGTCAGCAGTTCTACAGACGTTTCTTTCATAATGGTGGTCAATGGTGGTCTATGGTGGTCTATGGTGGTCTATGGTGGTCTATGGTGGTCTATGAAGGTCTATGGGGCCCGTAGGGAGATTTTTAGCTACGATCCAGTGGCCACTGGAGAAAACTAGGAAGCGAGGCTGAGCAACGGCGCCGTATCAGGTCTGATTATACATCCACGGTTGGACTCTACTTTTTCTTCTATTGTGTGAATGAGACACACATAGTAAACAGGTGACACCTTAAGGATGCCTGAAGCCCCGCCCCCTCTCACCTTGTCAGTCACAGCGTTCATCAAAGAGTTCAGCCTATCAGCTTTCTGCAGGTACGACTGCTCCTCCTCCTGAACACACAGGAAGAACATTTCAAAATAAAAGAGCTAGCTTGGCAGGTTAGTTTTGGCTGACTGGACATGTAGCTAGACCAGTGGTTCCCAGTGTCAGTCAGTGGGTACTGACCAGTGGTTCCCAGTGTCAGTCAGTGGGTACTGACCAGTGGTTCCCAGTGTCAGTCAGTGTGTACTGACCAGTGGTTCCCAGTGTCAGTCAGTGTGTACTGACCAGTGGTTCCCAGTGTCAGTCAGTGGGTACTGACCAGTGGCTCCCAGTGTCAGTCAGTGGGTACTGACGAGTGGTTCCCAGTGTCAGTCAGTGTGTTCTGACCAGTGGTTCCCAGTGTCAGTCAGTGGGTACTGACCAGTGGTTCCCAGTGTCAGTCAGTGGGTACTGACCAGTGGTTCCCAGTGTCAGTCAGTGTGTACTGACCAGTGGTTCCCAGTGTCAGTCAGTGGGTACTGACCAGTGGTTCCCAGTGTCAGTCAGTGGATACTGACCAGTGGTTCCCAGTGTCAGTCAGTGGGTACTGACCAGTGGTTCCCAGTGTCAGTGGGTACTGACCAGTGGGTACTGACCAGTGGTTCCCAGTGTCAGTCAGTGGATACTGACCAGTGGTTCCCAGTGTCAGTCAGTGGGTACTGACCAGTGGTTCCCAGTGTCAGTGGGTACTGACCAGTGGTTCCCAGTGTCAGTGTGTACTGACCAGTGGTTCCCAGTGTCAGTGTGTACTGACCAGTAGTTCCCAGTGTCAGTTTGTACTGACCAGTGGTTCCCAGTGTCAGTGTGTACTGACCAGTGGTTCCCAGTGTCAGTCAGTGGGTACTGACCAGTGGTTCCCAGTGTCAGTGGATACTGACCAGTGGTTCCCAGTGTCAGTCAGTGGGTACTGACCAGTGGTTCCCAGTGTCAGTCAGTGGATACTGACCAGTGGTTCCCAGTGTCAGTCAGTGGATACTGACCAGTGGCTCCCAGTGTCAGTCAGTGGGTACTGACCAGTGGTTCCCAGTGTCAGTCAGTGTGTACTGACCAGTGGTTCCCAGTGTCAGTCAGTGGATACTGACCAGTGGTTCCCAGTGTCAGTCAGTGGGTACTGACCAGTGGTTCCCAGTGTCAGTGGGTACTGACCAGTGGTTCCCAGTGTCAGTGTGTACTGACCAGTGGTTCCCAGTGTCAGTGTGTACTGACCAGTGGTTCCCAGTGTCAGTCAGTGGGTACTGACCAGTGGTTCCCAGTGTCAGTGGGTACTGACCAGTGGTTCCCAGTGTCAGTCAGTGGATACTGACCAGTGGTTCCCAGTGTCAGTCAGTGGGTACTGACCAGTGGTTCCCAGTGTCAGTGGGTACTGACCAGTGGTTCCCAGTGTCAGTGTGTACTGACCAGTGGTTCCCAGTGTCAGTGTGTACTGACCAGTAGTTCCCAGTGTCAGTGTGTACTGACCAGTGGTTCCCAGTGTCAGTGTGTACTGACCAGTGGTTCCCAGTGTCAGTCAGTGGGTACTGACCAGTGGTTCCCAGTGTCAGTGGATACTGACCAGTGGTTCCCAGTGTCAGTCAGTGGGTACTGACCAGTGGTTCCCAGTGTCAGTGGGTACTGACCAGTGGTTCCCAGTGTCAGTGTGTACTGACCAGTGGTTCCCAGTGTCAGTGTGTACTGACCAGTGGTTCCCAGTGTCAGTCAGTGGGTACTGACCAGTGGTTCCCAGTGTCAGTGGGTACTGACCAGTGGTTCCCAGTGTCAGTCAGTGGGTATTGACCAGTGGTTCCCAGTGTCAGTCAGTGGATACTGACCAGTGGTTCCCAGTGTCAGTCAGTGTGTACTGACCAGTGGTTCCCAGTGTCAGTCAGTGGGTACTGACCAGTGGTTCCCAGTGTCAGTGGATACTGACCAGTGGTTCCCAGTGTCAGTCAGTGTGTACTGACCAGTGGTTCCCAGTGTCAGTGGGTACTGACCAGTGGTTCCCAGTGTCAGTCAGTGGGTACTGACCAGTGGTTCCCAGTGTCAGTCAGTGGGTACTGACCAGTGGTTCCCAGTGTCAGTCAGTGGGTACTGACCAGTGGTTCCCAGTGTCAGTGGGTACTGACCAGTGGTTCCCAGTGTCAGTCAGTGGGTACTGACCAGTGGTTCCCGGTGTCAGTGGATACTGACCAGTGGTTCCCAGTGCCAGTGGGTACTGACCAGTGGTTCCCAGTGTCAGTGGATACTGACCAGTGGTTCCCAGTGTCAGTCAGTGGGTACTGACCAGTGGTTCCCGATGTCAGTGGATACTGACCAGTGGTTCCCAGTGTCAGTGGGTACTGACCAGTGGTTTCCAGTGTCAGTGGATACTGACCAGTGGTTCCCAGGTTCAGTGGATACTGACCAGTGGTTCCCAGTGTCAGTGGGTACCGACCAGTGGTTCCCAGTGTCAGTCAGTGTGTACTGACCAGTGGTTCCCGGTGTCAGTGGGTACTGACCAGTGGTTCCCAGTGTCAGTAGGTACCGACCAGTGGTTCCCAGTGTCAGTCAGTGTGTACTGACCAGTGGTTCCCGGTGTCAGTGGGTACCGACCAGTGGTTCCCAGTGTCAGTCAGTGTGTACTGACCAGTGGTTCCCGGTGTCAGGGGGTACTGACCAGTGGTTCCCTGTATCAGTGGGTGCTGATCAGTGGTTCCCAGTGTCAGTGTGTACTGATCAGTGGTTCCCAGTGTCAGTGGGTACTGATCAGTGGTTCCCAGTGTCAGTGGGTACTGACTAGTGGTTCCCAGTATCAGTGGGTGCTGATCAGTGGTTCCCAGTGTCAGTGGGTACTGACCAGTTGTTCCCAGTATCAGTGGGTACTGATCAGTGGTTCCCAGTGTCAGTGGGTACTGACCAGTGGTTCCCAGTGTCAGTGGGTACTGACCAGTGGTTCCCAGTATCAGTGGGTGCTGATCAGTGGTTCCCAGTGTCAGTGTGTACTGATCAGTGGTTCCCAGTGTCAGTGGGTACTGACCAGTGGTTCCCAGTGTCAGTGGGTACTGACCAGTGGTTCCCAGTATCAGTGGGTACTGACCAGTGGTTCCCAGTATCAGTGGGTACTGACCAGTGGTTCCCAGTGTCAGTGGGTACTGACCAGTGGTTCCCAGTGTCAGTGGGTACTGACCAGTGGTTCCCAGTGGTTCCCAGTGTCAGTGGGTACTGACCAGTGGTTCCCAGTGTCAGTGGGTACTGACCAGTGGTTCCCAGTGTCAGTGGGTACTGACCAGTGGTTCCCAGTGTCAGTGGGTACTGATCAGTGGTTCCCAGTGTCAGTGGGTACTGACCAGTGGTTCCCAGTGTCAGTGGGTACTGATCAGTGGTTCCCAGTGTCAGTGGGTACTGACCAGTGGTTCCCAGTGTCAGTGGGTACTGATCAGTGGTTCCCAGTGTCAGTGGGTACTGATCAGTGGTTCCCAGTGGTTCCCAGTGTCAGTGGGTACTGACCAGTGGTTCCCAGTGTGAGTGGGTACTGATCAGTGGTTCCCAGTGTCAGTGGGTACTGATCAGTGGTTCCCAGTGTCAGTGGGTACTGACCAGTGGTTCCCAGTGTCAGTGGGTACTGACCAGTGGTTCCCAGTGTCAGTGGGTACTGACCAGTGGTTCCCAGTGTCAGTGGGTACTGATCAGTGGTTCCCAGTGTCAGTGGGTACTGAACAGTGGTTCCCAGTGGCAGTGGGTACTGATCAGTGGTTCCCAGTGTCAGTGGGTACTGATCAGTGGTTCCCAGTGTCAGTGGGTACTGATCAGTGGTTCCCAGTGTCAGTGGGTACTGATCAGTGGTTCCCAGTATCAGTGAGTGCTGACCAGTGGTTCCCAGTGGTTCCCAGTGTCAGTGGGTACTGATCAGTGGTTCCCAGTGTCAGTGGGTACTGATCAGTGGTTCCCAGTGTCAGTGGGTACTGACCAGTGGTTGCCAGTGTCAGTGTGTACTGACCAGTGGTTCCCAGTGTCAGTGGGTACTGACCAGTGGTTCCCAGTGTCAGTGGGTACTGACCAGTGGTTCCCAGTGTCAGTGGGTACTGACCAGTGGTTCCCAGTGTCAGTGGGTACTGACCAGTGGTTCCCAGTGTCAGTGGGTACTGACCAGTGGTTCCCAGTGTCAGGGGTAACTGATCAGTGGTTCCCAGTGTCAGTGGGTACTGATCAGTGGTTCCCAGTGTCAGTGGGTACTGAACAGTGGTTCCCAGTGGCAGTGGGTACTGATCAGTGGTTCCCAGTGTCAGTGGGTACTGATCAGTGGTTCCCAGTGTCAGTGGGTACTGATCAGTGGTTCCCAGTGTCAGTGGGTACTGATCAGTGGTTCCCAGTATCAGTGAGTGCTGACCAGTGGTTCCCAGTGGTTCCCAGTGTCAGTGGGTACTGATCAGTGGTTCCCAGTGTCAGTGGGTACTGATCAGTGGTTCCCAGTGTCAGTGGGTACTGACCAGTGGTTGCCAGTGTCAGTGTGTACTGACCAGTGGTTCCCAGTGTCAGTGGGTACTGACCAGTGGTTCCCAGTGTCAGTGGGTACTGACCAGTGGTTCCCAGTATCAGTGGGTACTGACCAGTGGTTCCCAGTGTCAGTGGGTACTGACCAGTGGTTCCCAGTGTCAGTGGGTACTGACCAGTGGTTCCCAGTGTCAGTGGGTACTGACCAGTGGTTCCCAGTGTCAGTGGGTACTGACCAGTGGTTCCCAGTGTCAGTGGGTACTGACCAGTGGTTCCCAGTGTCAGTGGGTACTGATCAGTGGTTCCCAGTGTCAGTGGGTACTGACCAGTGGTTCCCAGTGTCAGTGGGTACTGATCAGTGGTTCCCAGTGTCAGTGGGTACTGATCAGTGGTTCCCAGTGTCAGTGGGTACTGATCAGTGGTTCCCAGTGTCAGTGGGTACTGATCAGTGGTTCCCAGTGTCAGTGGGTACTGACCAGTGGTTACCAGTGTCAGTGGGTACTGATCAGTGGTTCCCAGTGTCAGTGGGTACTGATCAGTGGTTCCCAGTGGTTCCCAGTGTCAGTGGGTACTGACCAGTGGTTCCCAGTGTCAGTGGGTACTGACCAGTGGTTCCCAGTGTCAGTGGGTACTGATCAGTGGTTCCCAGTGTCAGTGGGTACTGACCAGTGGTTCCCAGTGTCAATGGGTACTGATCAGTGGTTCCCAGTGTCAGTGTGTACTGATCAGTGGTTCCCAGTGTCAATGGGTACTGATCAGTGGTTCCCAGTGTCAGTGGGTACTGACCAGTGGTTCGAAGGGGTTTTCTTCTGTTCCAGATCTCAGGACCCCTCAGGTAGATCCTGTTGCCTCTCGGGGGGGGGTCGACCCCCAGGTTGGGAACCACTGAGCTGGTAGCTGGTAACCTGATCCTGTGTCTAGACATCATCACCTGACTCACCTGTGCGTAGAGTCCCAGTCGGACACACACCTCTCCGGCCTCTCCGCCCTCGGAGGCGTGCAGGTGTCGGCTGAAGCGCGGCAGAGGGACGGCGGGCCGACTGTCGGGCAGGAACATGTTAGCCGGAGCCGCCATGATGACGGCGTTCGTCACCGGACCTGAACACAGAGACAGGAAGTGATGTCAGAGGACTAATAATGAATTAATAATTAATGTCCCACTGTTACCACGGAGACCATAATTCATCACTCCAGCCAATGAGTGTGGTCAGAAGAGAACCAGAAACATTCAGCCATCATTGATTCATCTGCTCATTGATTATTACTAACTGTATAGAACTATAACTATATGTATATAACTATATACAGTTAGTAGTTATATACTGTGTGTATATATATATATATATATATATACACAGTATATAACCACTGAGTGGAGGAGCAGAGTGAACCATCACTCAGTTCTCCTCACTGTGAAATATTAAAGCTGATCTACTTCCAACTGAAATATTAAAGCTTCTCCAGCTGGAGTCTCTCAGTTCGACTTCATCATCAGTGACATCACTGTGACATCACTGTGACATCACTGTGATGTCAGCAGTGATCCTGAAGGTGGAGCTCTGGGTCCTGGACTTAGCTGTGGTCCAGGACTCAGCTCTGGGTCCAGGACTTAGCTGTGGTGCAGGACTCAGCTCTGGGTCCAGGACTTAGCTGTGGTGCAGGACTCAGCTCTGGGTCCAGGACTTAGCTGTGGTGCAGGACTCAGCTCTGGGTCCAGGACTTAGCTGTGGTCCAGGACTCAGCTCTGGGTCCAGGACTTAGCTGTGGTGCAGGACTCAGCTTCAGCGTCACATCGATTAAACCTCCCGTTCAATGACAGAAATAATGAAGGTGTTTCTCAGAGAGCAGACTCAATCAATCAATCAATCAATCAATCAATCAATCAATCAATCAATCAATCAATCAATCAATCAATCAATCAAAACTTACTGATCAATCAATGACTCAGACTGACTGCTGTTTATGAAAAACTATTTAAAATCTTGACTGATGTCACTTTATGCTGCGTTCATGTCACTCGGGACCGGAGTTGTTCCGATACCGATACCAGGATCAGCCTGAACCCGAACCTGGCTCATCAACACCTGATCAATACTTAGTGACGCCTCGCCGCCTCGCTGATGAGGTGACGCCTCGCCGCCGCGCTGATGAGGTGACGCCTCGCCGCCTCGCTGATGAGGTGACGCCTCGCCGCCTCGCTGATGAGGTGACGCCTCGCCGATGACGTGACGCCTCGCCGCCTCGCTGATGAGGTGACGCCTCGCCGCCTCGCCGATGAGGTGACGCCTCGCCGATGACGTGACGCCTCGCCGCCGAGCTGATGAGGTGACGCCTCACCGCCGAGCTGATGAGGTGACACCTCGCCGCCGCGCTGATGAGGTGACGCCTCGCCACCGAGCTGATGAGGTGACGCCTTGCCGCCGCGCTGATGAGGTGAAGCCTCGCCGCCGAGCTGATGAGGTGACGCCTCACCACCGAGCTGATGAGGTGACGCCTCGCCGCCGAGCTGATGAGGTGACGCCTCGCCACCGAGCTGATGAGGTGACGCCTCGCCACCGAGCTGATGAGGTGACGCCTCGCCACCGAGCTGATGAGATGACGCCTCGCCGCCTCGTTTCACGCCAACAAAAGCTCCAAATTACAGCGAGGAAACAACATGTGAAAGTGATTTAACCTCCACGTCTCTGGTGGAGCTTTTCCTGCCGGCGGCGCCGAGCCTCTGCCTGCTGTCACTCCAACTTCCTGTCTGGGGCTTTTCAAATTAATTTCCCTCGTTCACCTCGAGAATCAATTTAAGAACGACAGGAAGCTGTGTGACTGATAGAGCCGATAATTCAAACAGGAAGCTGCTCATTTACATCATACTGCAATAACCACATTACCGCAAACTGGTTCAGCATGGAAACTGGTTCAGCATGGAAACTGGTTCAGCATGGAAACTGGTTCTGCATGGAAACTGGTTCAGCATGGAAACTGGTTCAGCATGGAAACTGGTTCAGCATGGAAACTGGTTCAGCATGGAAACTGGTTCAGCATGGAAACTGGTTCCGCATGGAAACTGGTTCAGCATGGAAACTGGTTCAGCATGGAAACTGGTTCAGCATGGAAACTGGTTCCGCATGGAAACTGGTTCAGCATGGAAACTGGTTCCGCATGGAAACTGGTTAAGCATGGAAACTGGTTCCGCATGGAAACTGGTTCAGCATGGAAACTGGTTCCGCATGGAAACTGGTTCAGCATGGAAACTGGTTCCGCATGGAAACTGGTTAAGCATGGAAACTGGTTCCGCATGGAAACTGGTTCAGCATGGAAACTGGTTCCGCATGGAAACTGGTTCAGCATGGAAACTGGTTCAGCATGGAAACTGGTTCAGCATGGAAACTGGTTCCGCATGGAAACTGGTTCAGCATGGAAACTGGTTCTGCATGGAAACTGGTTCAGCATGGAAACTGGTTCAGCATGGAAACTGGTTCCGCATGGAAACTGGTTCCGCATGGAAACTGGTTCAGCATGGAAACTGGTTCCGCATGGAAACTGGTTCCGCATGGACACTGGTTCAGCATTGAAACTGGTTCCGCATGGACACTGGTTCAGCATGGAAACTGGTTCAGCATGGAAACTGGTTCAGCATGGAAACTGGTTCAGCATGGAAACCGGTTCAGCATGGAAACTGGTTCCGCTTCCACGATGAAAAAGTGAATAAACTCTTCATCTGTAGAACGATATTGAATATGTTCACCAGTATTATTTTGGTCCGTGGTACAAACATTCACCAGAGTGTTAATTATCTCCTCATTACTGAGGATGGCTGATACTAGATTTCGTGCTGACTCGCTCATAGTGACACACACGACTAGCAGCACCAAGATCTGAAGGGATAATGACCGAAAACACAAGATGACAGCAGCGTCTTGATGACGTCAGATTTCATTCCATATTCTCAGAGTTTCATTCTCTATATTCAGGATTTCATTCCATATTCTCAGAGTTCATTCTATATTCTCAAATTTCACATTATATATATAATTTCCTAAACGGCATGCCATACATATTTACATACAGTAGGTATATATATATATACTGGTATCATATTTACATACAGTAGGTATATATATATATATATATACACTGGTATCATCTGAAACTATTAAACCTGATGAATCCACTGGTAAGAGTATTAAATACTTGAAAAATCTCCATTTAACGTATATTTTGGACAGATTATAAAATATGTGATTAATTTGTGATTAATTGCAATTAACCATTTTAACCAATTGAAGGCCCTAGTCTTTTGCCCAAGCAAAATTTCCCCCTTATATATATATATATATATATATATATATATATATTTATATTTATAAATATATATATATATACAGTATATATATATATTGTATCTTATACATTTTGGTCTGTTGGTCGGACAACATGAGACATTTGAATGATCTCTTGTGATTTCTCTTCAGATTGTGAATAAAGTATTGATCTGATGGAGGGTCTAAAGATACAGGTTTACAGGTTTTAACGTTGTCTTATTGTTTATGGGATGTCCAACACGTTGGTAAAGTGTCTCCTCACTACAACATGTCCTCGCTGTTATAAATCATGAATAACACTCTTCCTCTCTGGATAAAAAGGTGGAGGTTTGCACTGAAGACTGAACGTATATTTCTTGCTTGTTGTGGTGATAGAAACTGGATAATTATCTCCCACTCAATTACAAATATTGATCGTCCGCTTGGCTCCGGCTGCTGGAATCACACTAATGGTCCAAATGTGGTCCAACATGGAGACATAAATCAGACTGAGAGGGTGTTAGAGGACGAAGAGCTGCCAACACACTGCAGATACTCTGAGAGGACACACACTGACTCACCTGAACACAACACCTGGACTCACCTGAACACAACACCTGGACTCACCTGAACACAACACCTGGACTCACCTCAACACAACACCTGGACTCACCTGAACACAACACCTGGACTCACCTCAACACAACACCTGGACTAACCTCAACACAACACCTGGACTCACCTGAACACAACACCTGGACTCACCTGAACACAACACCTGGACTAACCTCAACACAACACCTGGACTCACCTGAACACAACACCTGGACTCACCTGAACACAACACCTGAACTCACCTGAAGACAACACCTGGACTCACCTCAACACAACACCTGGACTCACCTGAACACAACACCTGAACTCACCTGAAGACAACACCTGGACTCACCTCAACACAACACCTGGACTCACCTGAACACAACACCTGAACTCACCTGAAGACAACACCTGGACTCACCTCAACACAACACCTGGACTCACCTGAACACAACACCTGGACTCACCTGAACACAACACCTGAACTCACCTGAAGACAACACCTGGACTCACCTCAACACAACACCTGGACTCACCTGAACACAACACCTGGACTAACCTCAACACAACACCTGGACTAACCTCATCAAAACACCTGGACTCACCTCAACACAACACCTGGACTAACCTCAACACAACACCTGGACTAACCTCATCAAAACACCTGGACTCACCTCAACACAACACCTGGACTAACCTCAACACAACACCTGAACTCACCTGAAGACAACACCTGGACTCACCTCAACACAACACCTGGACTCACCTGAACACAACACCTGAACTCACCTGAAGACAACACCTGGACTCACCTGAACACAACACCTGGACTAACCTCAACACAACACCTGGACTAACCTCATCAAAACACCTGGACTCACCTCAACACAACACCTGGACTAACCTCAACACAACACCTGGACTAACCTCATCAAAACACCTGGACTCACCTCAACACAACACCTGGACTCACCTCAACACAACACCTGGACTAACCTCAACACAACACCTGGACTCACCTCAACACAACACCTGGACTCACCTCATCACAACACCTGGACTCACCTCAACACAACACCTGGACTCACCTCCACACAACACCTTGACTCACCTCATCAAAACACCTGGACTCCCACCCTAGTCACTCGTCCTGTCCTGTTTAATGCATCGTGTTGTGTTCAGGTGCCCTCGGTGCTGTCCTGTTTAATGCATCGTGTTGTGTTCAGGTGCCCTCAGTGCTGTCCTGAATAAAGCATTTTGTTGTGTTCAGGTGCCCTCGGTGCTGTCCTGAATAAAGCTTTGTGTTGTGTTCAGGTGCCCTCGTGTTGTGTTCAGGTGCCCTCGGTGCTGTCCTGTTTAATGCATCGTGTTGTGTTCAGGTGCCCTCGGTGCTGTCCTGAATAAAACTTTGTGTTGTGTTCAGGTGCCCTCAGTGCTGTCCTGAATAAAGCTTTGTGTTGTGTTCAGGTGCCCTCAGTGCTGTCCTGAATAAAGCTTTGTGTTGTGTTCAGGTGCCCTCGGTGCTGTCCTGTTTAATGCATCGTGTTGTGTTCAGGTGCCCTCGGTGCTGTCCTGAATAAAGCTTTGTGTTGTGTTCAGGTGCCCTCAGTGCTGTCCTGAATAAAGCTTTGTGTTGTGTTCAGGTGCCCTCGGTGCTGTCCTGTTTAATGCATCGTGTTGTGTTCAGGTGCCCTCAGTGCTGTCCTGAATAAAGCTTTGTGTTGTGTTCAGGTGCCCTCGGTGCTGTCCTGAATAAAGCTTTGTGTTGTGTTCAGGTGCCCTCGTGTTGTGTTCAGGTGCCCTCGGTGCTGTCAGCCTCTCCCAGTCACTGGGGATGGTTCAGCTGATGTCAGAGCTGGTTTTAGAGAGAGGAAGTCTCACTCTGACGCCTCCAGCAGAGCCGTTCTGCTGTCTATGGATGTCTCTTAATAACGGTGGGAGAGATTTTGACGTGTTGAGACTCGACAGCCTCGAGGAGACGGACATAGACAGCGGTGCAGATATCAGACTGTCTCTAGTACTGTCTCTAGTACTGTCTCTAGTACTGTCTCTAGTACTGTGTAGTGTCTCTAGTACTGTTTCTAGTACTGTCTTTAGTACTGTCTCTAGTACTGTCTGTAGTACTGTCTGTAGTACTGTTTCTAGTACTGTTTCTAGTACTGTCTGTAGTACTGTCTCTAGTACTGTCTCTAGTACTGTGTACTGTCTCTAGTACTGTTTCTAGTACTGTCTTTAGTACTGTCTCTAGTACTGTCTGTAGTACTGTTTCTAGTACTGTTTCTAGTACTGTCTCTAGTACTGTCTCTAGTACTGTGTACTGTCTCTAGTACTGTTTCTAGTACTGTCTTTAGTACTCTCTCTAGTACTGTCTGTAGTACTGTCTGTAGTACTGTTTCTAGTACTGTTTCTAGTACTGTCTCTAGTACTGTGTACTGTCTCTAGTACTGTTTCTAGTACTGTCTGTAGTACTGTCTCTAGTACTGTCTCTAGTACTGTGTACTGTCTCTAGTACTGTTTCTAGTACTGTCTTTAGTACTCTCTCTAGTACTGTCTGTAGTACTGTCTGTAGTACTGTTTCTAGTACTGTTTCTAGTACTGTCTGTAGTACTGTCTCTAGTACTGTGTACTGTCTCTAGTACTGTTTCTAGTACTGTCTTTAGTACTGTCTCTAGTACTGTCTGTAGTACTGTCTGTAGTACTGTTTCTAGTACTGTTTCTAGTACTGTCTGTAGTACTGTCTCTAGTACTGTCTCTAGTACTGTGTACTGTCTCTAGTACTGTTTCTAGTACTGTCTGTAGTACTGTCTCTAGTACTGTCTCTAGTACTGTGTACTGTCTCTAGTACTGTTTCTATGCTGTCTTTAGTACTGTCTCTAGTACTGTCTGTAGTACTGTCTGTAGTACTGTCTGTAGTACTGTCTCTAGTACTGTCTCTACTGTCTCTAGTACTGTCTCTAGTACTGTCTGTAGTACTGTCTGTAGTACTGTCTGTAGTACTGTCTCTAGTACTGTCTGTAGTACTGTCTGTAGTACTGTCTCTAGTACTGTCTGTAGTACTGTCTCTAGTACTGTTTCTAGTACTGTCTCTAGTACTGTCGCTAGTACCGATTCTAGTACTGTCTCTAGTACTGTCTCTAGTACTATCTCTAGTACTGTCTCTAGTACTGTCTGTAGTACTGTCTCTAGTACCGTCTCTAGTACTGTCTCTAGTAACGTCTCTAGTACCGTCTCTAGTACCGTCTCTAGTACTCTAGTACTGTCTCTAGTACTGTCTCTAGTACTGTCTGTAGTACTGTCTCTAGTACTGTCTCTAGTACTCTAGTACTGTCTCTAGTACTGTCTCTACTGTCTCTAGTACTGTCTCTACTACTGTCTCTAGTACTGTCTGTAGTAGTGTCTCTAGTACTGTCTCTAGTACTGTCCCTAGTACTATCTCTAGTACCGTCTCTAGTCCTGTCTCTAGTACCATCTGTAGTACTGTTTCTAGTACCGTCTGTAGTACTGTCTCTAGTACTGTCTCTAGTACTCTAGTACTGTCTATAGTACTGTCTCTATCTCTACTGTGGAACTGATTCATATCTTTAATTTTTCCGTCTCCTCACCGTCATGAACTCTGACTGAACCTCAGTTTATAGACACAGCTGCTGAAGAGTAATGTTACTGAGACACATACATATGTGTATGTATGTATATACCGTATGTATATATGTATATACAGTATACTGTATATATATATATATATATATATATATATATATGTGTTTATATATACTGTATATACACACACTTGACTTTCAAGCAGGAGACCCGTGTTTGAGACCTTTTTTACAAGTTACGTTAGTGAAGTTTGTTACGTGTTTCCGTACGCATTTTACTTTGTTTACCTACTTATTTTAAGCCCAACCGTGACATTTTCCCTTAACTTAACTAAGTGGTTTTCTTAACTGATCCTAAGACAGGGACCATGACGTTTTCCCTTAACTTAACTAAGCTGTTTTCTTGACTGAACCTAAGTCAGTGGCTTTGTCGCCCCCTGCTGGTATTGCACATTAATACAGGCGTGTAATATTCACGTCTCTGTGAGAACATGACACTGACATGCTGTCCTCTGGTGGACAGGCGGATCTATTACACGCGTTGGCGTGATATAGGGTTAGCAGAACAGCTATGGACCTTGTGGTGAGATTATTGCTATTTTTTAATGGAAAAGAATTAAACTAAAAGGTATTTCATCATATTAATATTTTTAGGTCTCTGAATAATGAAGTTAATGCTTCTGTTGTGATGGTTAATCTTCATGTAATCAGGCTTTAATTTTAAAATAAGATGAATAATTTGTCGGTGACAGTCGTGGTTCCTCTGGTATTTTGCGAACATGCAGACAGATGTGAAGCAGCTGAATCTGTTCGAGCTGAGACGAATCACTTTGAAGAGCTGCCGTCATGGAGGATGAAGCTTTTTCTTTTAACATTCAGTCTGCTTCTTTGTGAGGAAGAAATTCCGAAAACGTGACGGAGGCGGGGGACGACTACGAGTCCATCCTTCCAGCCAGAGGAGGGATTATCATCTCCTGACAGTCCGTTTGAAGTGAGGAGGCCTTCAGCACAGAGAGGATTTGGTTAATTACAAAGTGCCAGTCATGATCACGGCGGGGCGTTTATTCTTCAGGTTCCTGTCAGACGCAGCACGATCACTTATTATGAATGAGACAGAAAAGTAAAAGCTCCTCCAGAGAGACGGAGGCTGGCGGGTCAGAAGCTTCATTAATAAACCAGCAGCAGCAGCAGCAGAGACGAGGAATCATTTCAACTACAGAGGTTAAATTCACCTTCACCTCCTGAGACTGTGAAACATCAAGTCTGATTTACATCAGTTCAACACGTCTCTACTGTCCCCCCTGAGAGCTTCAATCAATACAGACCAGATCAATACGTCAATGACACGTCAATACAGACCAGATCAATACGTCTATAACCCGTCAATACAGACCAGATCAATACGTCTATAACACGTCGATACAGACCAGATCAATACGTCTATAACACGTCAATACAGACCAGATCCGGTGCTGGATCATCAGCCAGTACAACATTAGTAGTTATTATTAATAATAATAATAATACATTTTATTTGGTGGCGCCTTTCAAGACACCGAAGGGAACCTCACAAAGATAAAATAATAAACAAACGGATAAAAACAGCCAAACATGACAGAGACACATTTAGGGAGACACGTGATGGATCGATGGACCGAGGGATCGATGGACCGAGGGACCGAGGGACCGAGGGACCGATGGACCGATGGACCGAGGCACCGATGGAACGACCATGGACCGAGGGACCGAGGGACCGAGGGACCGATGGGCCGATGGACCGATGGACCGATGGACCGAGGGACCGAGGGACCGATGGACCGATGGGCCGATGGGCCGATGGACCGATGAAACAGTGGAACACCCAATACTGACCCCTGGGGAACACCCTGTGAAACAGAGGAACACCCAATACTGACCCCTGGGGGACACCCTGTGAAACAGTGGAGCACCCAATACTGACCCCTGGGGAACACCCTGTGAAACAGAGGAACACCCAATACTGACCCCTGAGGAACACCCTGTGAAACAGAGGAACACCCAATACTGACCCCTGGGGAACACCCTGTGAAACAGAGGAACACCAAATACTGACCCCTGGGGGACACCCTGTGAACACTTGACCTGTGGTTGCTCAGTTGAACATATTGCTGTCTGTCGGTGAGATATGAGGAAAACCATGTGAGTGCAACACCAGTTATTCCGATATCAGCCAGACGGTTGATGAGTAGTGGGGGGGAGATGGTGTCAGAGGCAGCAGTAAGATCGAGGAGGATGAGGATGGTGAGCAGTCCAGAGTCAGCTGCACGGTTAGCCGGTTAGCCGGTTAGCCGGTGGGCAGGGACCACGCTCTGTGGTGGAGCGACCTCTGTGTTAGCGGTAGCACACAGGAATCACTTGGAACCCAGGAAAGCAGGTGGATAGACAGCAGACAGCTTCGATCAGGTGTGTGGAGGCAGATCAGGGTATTTGGGGGCGGCTGTGGCTCAGTGGGTAGAGCAGGTCGTCCACCAATCAGAAGGTCGGTGGTTCGATCCCCGGCTGCTCCGGGTCACATGTCGATGTGTCCTTGAGCAAGACACTTAACCCCAAATTGCTCCCGAAGGCAGAGCCATCGCTGTGTGAATGAGTATTTAGATTACATCCTGATGGGCAAAGTTGGCTCCTTAGCAGCCTCTGATATCAGTGTATGAATGAATGGGTGAATGCTGACATGAAGTGTAAAGCGCTTTGAGTGTTCAGTAGACTAGAAAAGCGCTATATAAATGCAAGTCCATTTACCATCCATTTATCCAGCCACAGTGAGCACAGAGGAGACCCGACAGTCCGAACAGGTGAGCCCTTTTTAGCTCCAGGCTACCGAGTGTAAAGTTAAACACAGTAGCGCCGAATACACAGAGAAAACCAGACTGTTGAACTACTTCAGCAACGAACCAGACCATCGAGCAGTATGCAGCACACAAGTTTAAGCGAAACAAATCAAATAAACAAACAAATCAAGGAGGAGGTTCGGCAGCAGCTTGCCATCGGTCCCTCTCCCGGAAGTAGCAAGTAATTTAGTATTAGTAGTTATTAGTAATAAATGTATGTTCTTCAGCATATAGTTGAACATATTCTGATACATAACACTAAAATACGCATTAAACGTGGATCAAGCAAAAGGCCCGGAGGACCACTGATGGGGTGAGGAGGTCATAATAATAATAACAACAATAATAATAATAATAATAAATACGGTGTTTACTGTAGTCTATTAACGATAGTCTTTACATGCTGATCTGTACATGATGTGTGCTTTAACTCACTGGCTTCACATTACAATGACGGCCCCCCAAACCAAATCCTGCTTACGGCCCCAACATAGTCTAGGACCGACGTCATGACGAGGGGGCGGAGCTTACCTTTGTGGGCGAGGCAGCGGATGCTCTGTTTGCTCTGGACGTCCCAGAGTCGAACCGTCTCATCATGTGACCCAGAGAGGAGGAGCGTCCCGTCCATCGACACCGAGAGACACGTCACCAAGTTCCTGAGAGACATTCAGACTGACCTTAGATCAGATCTCAAGAGTTCTTACATGTACTGAGAGACATTCAGACTGACTTCAGATCAGATCTCAAGAGTTCTTACATGTACTGAGAGACATTCAGACTGACCTAAGATCAGATCTCAAGAGTTCTTACATGTACTGAGAGGAGAAACCAATCAGAGGTCATAATATAATGACTACATCAGCTGAGAGGTGAGAAAGACGTTCTGTCGTCTCTTCTTCACGCAGCAACATTTGAATACATTGTAAAAAAATTAGAAGTTGCTTCCACAAATGTATGAAAGTATGAATCTCGTGTTGAACATGAAGTGGTGAATATATCAACATCTGTATGAAAGTATGAATCTCGTGTTGAACATGAGGTGGTGAATATATCAACATCTGTATGAAAGTATGAATCTCGTGTTGAACATGAAGTGGTGAATATATCAACATCTGTATGAAAGTATGAATCTCGTGTTGAACATGAAGTGGTGAATATATCAGCGTTCATAAAGAACCTGTTTCATCTCAGTGACTCTGATCATCATCACACCACGCTGACCTGAAACCAGTAAAAACCTCACAATTAAATGTTGGTTCTGGGTTCTGGGTGAACACCGGTTCTGGTCTCACCTGTGTCCTTTGAAGACTTGGTTCCCGTCGTTGTCGGACTGGAACGATTTGTCACGACTGAGACTCTGCAGATGAAAAAAGACAGTTCATTAGTTTCACTGCTGCTCTTTTCTTCTGTCACTTAGAGCCTGTTTCTTCTTTTTATTGGCTCTAAATGCTTTCATTCATTCCTTTAAATTACATCAATTATACACATACAGTATATACAGTATATATATATATATATATATATATATGCCGGATGTCCAAGTTAACGTGGTAACGCATTCATGCGATCATTTTAACACCACATATTTGTTTAACGCATTAACACAACTTGTGATTTTCAGGTTGTAGCGGCTCAGTCTTAAATCTAGAGTGAAGATACTGTTATCATAGTAAACTAGAAAACCTGATGAATCCATCGGTAAATGGTAATTGGACTTTTATTTATACAGCGCTTTTCTAGTCTTTCGACCACTGAAAGCTCTTTACACTACATGTCATTATTCATACACTGATATCAGAGGCTGCTAAGGAGCCAACTTTGCCCATCAGGATGTAATCTAAATACTCACTCACACACTGATGGCTCAGCCTACGAGAGCAATTTGGGGTTAAGTGTTATCTAAAAGGACACATCGATATGTGAAAGGAGCAGCCGGGGATCGAACCACCGACCTTCCGATTGGTGGACGACCTGCTCTACCCGCTGAGCCACAGCCGCCCCATCGGTACCAACCGGGTCATACTACCTCATCATGAAGGAGGTTAAATAAAGCTCCACACTTACACCAAATGTTGTATTTATAATGAGTCTTTCTACTGTCCCTATGTCTGTATAATGAGTAATAATCAGTAGAGGTGGTGTTCAGCAGCTGGTAAATGAAAAGCGTCCTTCAGCTGAACACTAAACATCTCCGATAGTTTAAATGTGAGCAGCAGAGAGGACGCAGACTGACTGATAATCTGACAACATGAGGACGAAAGCAGCAATAGAAAACCTTCAAATGACAAATAATCTGTTAAAGATGACGCCAACATGTTCACTCATCATCACTGCACCTGTTTGACCTGATAGGCTTTAAAGACCAGTGAAATGATCTCGCCCTATTGGCTAATAAAGGTCAGATGTTCTGACTCAATGACAGTTATGATGTTTGCAGTAGAAGAACTACAGTCAGCTGATTAGTGATCAGTTTAAACATCCTAAACCATCATTCTTTCAGTTTCAGTTTGATATCTGTGGTACGAAGAGCTCCAGCAGCTGCAGCTCAGAGAACAGAGGCTGAAAACAGAGTCATCTGTTCAGGGAGGATGGGGGGGTGGGGGGGTGTTCAGGGAGGATGGGGGGGTGGGGGGGGTGTTCAAGGAGGATGGGGGGGGTGGGGGGGGGGTGGGGGGGTGTTCAGGGAGGATGAGCTCTCTGGGTTGTTTGGAAGATTAACGCGCTGAAGCTTTAAAATGGAAATGTGCTTTGAAAGGAAACAACAGAGTGTTGAGTCAGAAAGAAGAAAAGAGACGATGGTGATGAATGAATAGAGACATAAATCTTCAGAAACACTTCAGCTCTCCAGGATTTATCCTCATCCACATCATTACACATCTCTTTACATTCACACAGATATAAATCTTCAGAAACACTTCAGCTCTCCAGGATTTATCCTCATCCACATCATTACACATCTCTTTACATTCACACAGATATAAATCTTCAGAAACACTTCAGCTCACCAGGATTTATCCTCATCCACATCATTACACATCTCTTTACATTCACACAGATATAAATCTTCAGAAACACTTCAGCTCACCAGGATTTATCCACATCCACATCATTACACATCTCTTTACATTCACACAGATATAAATCTTCAGAAACACTTCAGCTCACCAGGATTTATCCTCATCCACATCATTACACATCTCTTTACATTCACACAGATATAAATCTTCAGAAACACTTCAGCTCACCAGGATTTATCCTCATCCACATCATTACACACCTCTTTACATTCACACAGATATAAATCTTCAGAAACACTTCAGCTCACCAGGATTTATCCACATCCACATCATTACACACCCCTTACATTCACACAGATATAAATCTTCAGAAACACTTCAGCTCTCCAGGATTTATCCTCATCCACATCATTACACATCTCTTTACATTCACACACATTATCTGTTGTAGTTTTTAACTTAAGGAGCAGGCTGAACAGACAGGACCACCCGATTCATGAGCTCAACGACAAACTGTTTCAATTTCTGTTTAAAGTTGTTTGTAGAAGGTATGGATGCAGTTTCTAGGGTGTAGTTTGTAGGGTGTAGTTTGTAGTTTGTAGGGAGTAGTTTGTAGTTTGTAGGGTGTAGTTTGTAGTTTGTAGGGTGTAGTTTGTAGGGTGTAGTCTGTAGTTTGTAGAGTGTAGTCTGTAGTTTGTAGGGTGTAGTTTGTAGTTTGTAGGGTGTAGTTTGTAGGGTGTAGTCTGTAGTTTGTAGAGTGTAGTCTGTAGTTTGTTGGATCTAGTTTGTAGTTTGTTGGATCTAGTTTGTAGGGTGTAGTTTGTAGTCTGTAGTTTGTAGGGTGTAGTTTGTAGTTTGTAGGGTGTAGTCTGTAGTTTGTAGGGTGTAGTTTGTAGGGTGTAGTTTGTAGTTTGTTGGATCTAGTTTGTAGTTTGTAGGGTGTAGTTTGTAGTTTGTTGGATCTAGTTTGTAGTTTGTAGGTTGTAGTTTGTAGGGTGTAGTCTGTAATTTGTAGGGTGTAGTCTGTAGTTTGTAGAGTGTAGTCTGTAGTTTGTTGGATCTAGTTTGTAGGGTGTAGTCTGTAGGGTGTAGTTTGTAGTTTGTAGGGTGTAGTCTGTAGGGTGTAGTTTGTAGTTTGTAGGGTGTAGGGTGTAGTTTGTAGGGTGTAGTTTGTAGGGTGTAGTTTGTAGGTTGTAGTTTGTAGTTTGTTGGCTCTAGTTTGTAGTTTGTAGGTTGTAGTTTGTTGGATCTAGTTTGTAGGTTGTAGTTTGTTGGATCTAGTTTGTAGTTTGTAGGTTGTAGTTTGTAGTTTGTTGGATCTAGTTTGTAGTTTGTAGGGTGTAGTTTGTAGGTTGTAGTTTGTAGTTTGGTGGATCTAGTTTGTAGTTTGTAGGGTGTAGTTTGTAGGTTGTAGTTTGTAGTTTGGTGGATCTAGTTTGTAGTTTGTAGGGTGTAGTTTGTAGGTTGTAGTTTGTAGTTTGTTGGATCTAGTTTGTAGTTTGTTGGATCTAGTTTGTAGTTTATAGGGTGTAGGTTGTAGTTTGTAGTTTGTTGGATCTAGTTTGTAGTTTGTAGATGTTTGCAGATGTAGGATAACGGTGTATTCAGATGGAGGACATAAAGTGAAGAGTGAAACTCACCTGGCTGCACAGAGACACCTGAAAAATGTTTCCATCACTGCCTCCACAGAACAGGAAGTACTCGCAGGGGTCAAAGGTCACAGACATGATCTCCACGTCAAACAGGACAGACAGGAGCAGCTCACCTGAGGACAACTCCCACACCTGGACAGACAGACAGACAGACAGACAGGTGTGTAAACAAACATCTCACAGGAAACACAAATGGAGCCATAGCAGGAAAAATTAAACAATAAATCTGTAAAAGAATGAGAAAATAAACGCAGAGATATATAGAGAAATAAAATATATAAAGAACTACAAGCTTTTTCATTTCTTTTCACATGTATTTCTGTATATACACATATACACAAACACATACAGTATACACAAACACATATATATACACATACAGTATACACAAACACATATATATATACACATACAGTATTCACAAACGCATATATATATATACACATACAGTATACACAAAAACATATATATATATATATATATATATATATATATATACACATGCACACACATATACTTTAGGGGCGGGAAAAAAATCCATTCACGTTTGTATCGCGATTTTTTTTTTACAATTTCTTAACAGATGTTTTAATACCAGTATCGATATATCTGCTTCATCTGAGTCTATGTGGAGGTAGAAGGAAGTTACCGCTTTTATTGTGGTAGTCTGAGTAACGTGACGTCATATCCGTTCCGTATCCGTCAACCAAAACAAACCTCAGAAAGTATAAAACGTTGGAGGGTCGTCGTGGATACGACCTGCACCCTCACATGTTAAATCCAAAGTGGTAAACACTACACATCCAGTAAAGGATGGAAACACTTTGGGTTATAATAAAGACAGTAAAGAATATAAATAAATAGACAGTAAAGAATATAAATACATAGACAGTAAAGAATATAAATACATAGACAGTATAGAATATAAATAAATAGACAGTATAGAATATAAATAAATAAAGACAGTAAGGAATATAAATAAATAGACAGTATAGAAGATAAATAAATAGACAGTAAAGAATAAAAAAAAGACAGTATAGAATATAAATAGACAGTATAGAATATAAATAAATAGACAGTATAGAATATAAATAAATAAAGACAGTAAAGAATATAAATAAATAGACAGTATAGAAGATAAATAAATAGACAGTAAAGAATAAAAAAAAAGACAGTATAGAATATAAATAGACAGTATAGAATATAAATAAATAGACAGTATAGAATATAAATAAATAGACAGTATAGAATATAAATAAAGACAGTATAGAATATAAATAGACAGTAAAGAATATAAATAAATAGACAGTATAGAATGTAAATAAATAGACAGTAAAGAATATAAATAAATAGACAGTATAGAATGTAAATAAATAGACAGTAAAGAATATAAATAAATAGACAGTATAGAATATAAATAAATAGACAGTATAGAATATAAATAAATAGACAGTATAGAATATAAATAAATAGACAGTAAAGAATATAATAGAATATAAATAAATAGACAGTATAGAATATAAATAAATAGACAGTATAGAATATAAATAAATAGACAGTATAGAGAGGCGTAGTAATGATGACAGGAAGTGATTGGTCTCTGTTGCCAGCTGACCTTTGACCTCAGTGTAATAGAGCTGCTGGCTCTGCAGAACAGACTGTGTTTCTGTTCCAGACCACTTAAAAATGGGATCATTTAAAGTCCTCCTGACCATCCGTTATGATGTCACAGCGAGCTGATGTGTCACTACTAAGACTCCGCCTCCTGTGATTTATGTCAGAGGGGATTTTACGGAAATTAAAAAACAAGAGGAGATGCTCAGCGTTTAAAGAGATTAATCATTCTGATTGGAGGTGATCAATGAGGTCACATTCACACCGTCTGACTGGTTAAAAACAGATTCTACTGCTATATATATATACACATATATACATATATATATACATATATATATATACATATATATATACATATATATATACATATATATATACATATATATATATATATATACATACAGTATACATATATACTGTATATATGTATATATATATATATATATATATGTATAGCAGTAGAATCTGTTTTGTGCGTGCGTGTGTGTGTGTGTGCGTGCAGCGTGCGTGCGTGCGTGCGTGCGTCTCACCTTGACAGTTTGGTCTAAGGAAGCCGTGGCGACTCTGGCCTGAGCTCCCATCAGGCCACAGTGCAGGTCTGTGATTGGTAGAGAGTGACGAGACAGGATGTGGCGCGGCTCGGGGGTGTGGCTTAAATCCAGCTGGATCACACTGAAACACACACATTAATAATCACACACACACACACACACACACAGACACATTAATAATCTCACATTCAGAACCTCCATCAGAAACCTGCTGATTCTGGTCGGTTGTTGTTCTGATCGAGTCTTTAACTGTAAATCTGAATCTCACTAGTTTATACTGATGAAGATGTTTATGTATCACAAGTGAAAAAAACGCCTCACATTCATAGTAATAATAATAATAATAATAATAGTAATAATAATAATAATAGTAATAATAATAATTGTAATAATCGTAATAATATTATTATTATTATTATTATTATTATTATTATTATTAATAATAATAATAATAATAATATTAATAATAATATAATAGTAACAATAATAATAGTAATAATAATAATAGTAATAATAATACTAATAATAATAATAACAATAATAATAATAAATATAATAATAGTAATAATAATAATAGTTATAATAATAATAATAACAATAATTAAAACAATAATAATAATAATAGTAATAATAGTAATAATAATAATAATAATAATAATAACAATAATAATAATAATTATAATAATAGTAATAATCAATCATAAACATGATAAAGCAGATTCCAGACGTCTATTTTCTATTTTCTTGATTTGATGTCTGGAACTAAATCAAAGTATTTTCATAAATCCTGATTAATCCTAATAAAGCTGATCAGGTTTAATGTATTCAGATAATGAAGAAGCTTCACTAACACTGACTGCAGATCAGTTCTTTAACATTTTAACACGTTTTATTTTGATCCTTTCAGTCTGAACCTCTGTCACATCTTTTTATTTCAAACCAAATATAATACATAATTAAATATGACATCTGAAGGAATATAATATAGTATAATATAATATAATATAATATAATATATGTATAATTAATAAAGTACTTATAACAGGTGACATTTTACTGACTGTAATCAAGAGATCAGCAGATTAACCGATAAAGTAAATGTTAGTTGGATTAAATCAGGTGAATATCAATGTTTTAATGTAAAACATGTGATCGGTGATCACAGAACAGACTCAAGATCAGTGGTCTGTTTCTGTCATGGGAACAAACACCTGTCTACAGTGTTAGAGCTCCACCTGGTGAACCAACACCTGTCTACAGTGTTAGAGCTCCACCTGGTGAACAAACACCTGTCTACAGTGTTAGAGCTCCACCTGGTGAACAAACACCTGTCTACAGTGTTAGAGCTCCACCTGGTGAACAAACACCTGTCTACAGTGTTAGAGCTCTACCTGCTGAACAAACACCTGTCTACAGTGTTAGAGCTCCACCTGGAGGACAAACACCTGTCTACAGTGTTAGAGAGGACAAACACCTGTCTACAGTGTTAGAGCTCCACCTGGAGGACAAACACCTGTCTACAGTGTTAGAGCTCCACCTGGTGAACAAACACCTGTCTACAGTGTTAGAGCTCCACCTGGTGAACAAACACCTGTCTACAGTGTTAGAGCTCTACCTGCTGAACAAACACCTGTCTACAGTGTTAGAGCTCCACCTGGAGGACAAACACCTGTCTACAGTGTTAGAGAGGACAAACACCTGTCTACAGTGTTAGAGCTCCACCTGGAGGACAAACACCTGTCTACAGTGTTAGAGCTCCACCTGGTGAACAAACACCTGTCTACAGTGTTAGGACAAACACCTGTCTACAGTGTTAGAGCTCCACCTGGAGGACAAACACCTGTCTACAGTGTTAGAGCTCCACCTGGTGAACAAACACCTGTCTACAGTGTTAGAGCTCCACCTGGTGGACAAACACCTGTCTACAGTGTTAGAGCTCCACCTGGTGAACAAACACCTGTCTACAGTGTTAGAGCTCCACCTGGAGGACAAACACCTGTCTACAGTGTTAGAGCTCCACCTGGAGGACAAACACCTGTCTACAGTGTTAGAGCTCCACCTGGTGGACAAACACCTGTCTACTGTGTTAGAGCTCCACCTGGTGGACAAACACCTGTCTACAGTGTTAGAGCTCCACCTGGTGAACAAACACCTGTCTACAGTGTTAGAGCTCCACCTGGAGGACAAACACCTGTCTACAGTGTTAGAGCTCCACCTGGAGGACAAACACCTGTCTACAGTGTTAGAGCTCCACCTGGAGGACAAACACCTGTCTACAGTGTTAGAGCTCCACCTGGAGGACGCTGCAGCTCCTCACATGTTAATCAGTAACTACACAACATTATTTATCACTTATATATATTATATATATATAATATATATATTATATATATAATATTCCATCAGGATCTCACCACTGAACCACTTCATTCATTTCACGTCCAGCTGGTGTTTTTACACGTCTTCATTTTAATTCTCATTTCGACCATTAATCCATTAATCCAGTTTTCCTGTTAGCTTCCTACAGTCGAGGTTCGGCCCGCCACAGTTTCAGAATGAACCGTATGAACAGGTGAGGTCCCGTCAGCCTGAGGGATTCACCTTGCTGTGAGAGGATCCTCGCCCCGGTGCTGGATGGCTTTCAACAGGCACATTTCCTCCACGTGCGCCGCGCCCGACTCGAGGTCGGCGTGGAAAGGCCCAGGATGAAAGTGGCTTCACAGCACCGTCGGCCCGAACAGCGCCACTTCCTGGGACCGTGGACTTAATGCTCACTGCGCCCGCTCTCCCTGCGTGGAGGGACGAGGCTGCCGGCGGCGGACCGTCCTCAGTGAGTCTGCAGCGATGTCGGCGACCCATCCGACCCGTCTCAAAACACGGAGCCCGTCTCGTTAACCGTGCTGTGCAGGTGTGACTTGTTTTGGTTCATATCTGTACGACCACTGTGTTTCTGATTAGATTGTTCTCAAAGAGCTCCAGATGGATGCATTAATTTTAAAATGTGAGTGTTACCTGCAGAGACTCCACACCAGAGCCAGGTTGTCTTTTCCTGCAGAAACAAAATGGCTGCTGTCGTCTGTGAACTTCATACAGGTGACATCCTGATAATGACGACTGAGGACAGACAGCAGCTTCCCTGTGGACACCTGAACCAATCAGAGAACAGACGTTATATACACCTGAACCAATCAGAGAACAGACGTTATATACACCTGAACCAATCAGAGAACAGACGTTATAGACACCTGAACCAATCAGAGAACAGACGTTATAGAAACCTGAACCAATCAGAGAAGATACGTTAGACACCTGAACCAATCAGAGAACAGACGTTATAGACACCTGAACCAATAGGAGAACAGACGTTATATACACCTGAACCAATCAGAGAACAGACGTTATAGACAGCTGAACCAATCAGAGAACAGACGGTATATACACCTGAACCAATCAGAGAACAGACGTTATATACACCTGAACCAATCAGAGAACAGACGTTATATACCCCTGAACCAATCAGAGAACAGACGTTATATACACCTGAACCAATCAGAGAACAGACGGTATAGACACCTGAACCAATCAGAGAACAGACGGTATATACACCTGAACCAATCAGAGAACAGACGTTATATACACCTGAACCAATCAGAGAACAGACGGTATAGACACCTGAACCAATCAGAGAACAGACGGTATATACACCTGAACCAATCAGAGAGCAGGATCTGGACCACTGGAGAGGTGTACCTAATAAAGTGGCTCCAGGTGTTTTTTTATCCTGAATGTTCATAACACAGCTGAACCACAGAAGAAGAAGCTGACTCACCTCCCACAGGTAAACCG
>CAKAOJ020000367.1:127500-160000 GCA_916701645.2 Sebastolobus alascanus
GTCTGTACTGACGGCGGTCTGTACTGACGGTCTGTACTGACGGCGGTCTGTACTGACGGTCTGTACTGACGGCGGTCTGTACTGACGGTCTGTACTGACGGTCTGTACTGACGGCGGTCTGTACTGACGGTCTGTACAAACGGTGGTCTGTACTGACGGTCTGTACAAACGGTCTGTACTGACGGTCTGTACTGACGGTCTGTACAAACGGTGGTCTGTACTGACGGTCTGTACTAACGGTCTGTACTGACGGTCTGTACTGACGGTCTGTACTGACGGTCTGTACTGACGGCTGTCTGTACTGACAGCGCCCTGTACTAACGGCGCTCTGTACTGACGGTCTGTACTGACGGCGGTCTGTACTGACGGCAGTCTGTACTGACGGTCTGTACTGACGGCGGTCTGTACTGACGGTCTGTACAAACGGTGGTCTGTACTGACGGTCTGTACAAACGGTCTGTACTGACGGTCTGTACTGACGGTCTGTACAAACGGTGGTCTGTACTGACGGTCTGTACTGACGGTCTGTACAAACGGTGGTCTGTACTGACGGTCTGTGCTGACGGTCTGTATGACGGTCTGTACTGACGGTCTGTACTGACGGTCTGTACTGTACTGACGGCGGTCTGTACTGACGATCTGTACTGACGGTCTGTACTGACGGTCTGTACTGACGGCGCTCTGTTCACAGGTCGGAGGTCAGGCTCCATCCTGTCACCCAGGTGAGGTCAGAGGTCGTGGCCTCTTTATCAGGACACCTGAGTGACTCGTCCAGCAGCAAATCAGCTGCCGGGTCATCGAGGCGACGCCTAGCGACGTCTCCGACTCGTCATCTGCGTTTCGAGGATGAGACGGAGATGGAGGCGGAGTCTCGTTACCTGGAGCGACAGCGGCAGAGGAAACGGGGGGGGCAGCGAGGGACAGGTTTCCTGTTCTCTAAGCCGGACCTGAACCTGTACATCAACGGCAGAGCGGGGGCGGGGCTTCAGGGGGCGGGGCTTCAGGGGGCGGGGCATGTTGTTGACAGACAGCAGAGAGGTCAGTGTGGCGGGGTCAGGCTGAACCTCTGTCTACACCCACCTGTACCTGAAGACCGGGGGCGGAGTCTGTACAGGCCCCGCCTCAACCTGCGGACAGAGCCAATCAGAGAGACCTACATCGGCTCCATCACACCTGGTGAGATCACCTGGGGAGGGGGCGTCGCCGGGGGCGGGGCTGGGAGGAGGACCAATCAGGTGGAACTTAATGGAAACCAGATGACGCCCACCACAGACCTGCCAATCAACCCCTACGCCCCTGATCAGCTGACCAACTGCCCCGACTCCTCGTCTCCGCCTCCTGTGACATCAGCGATGATGTCACAACGCCAGGAGGAGCAGAGGACTCCTTCAGCAGCAGCTGATCCCCAAAGAGAGCTCCGATCTGGGGCAGAGCTGAGGAGGAGGAGACCCTGTGTGGAGGAGGGAGGTGTGGAGCTCAAAATGAAGAACTCCTCCTCTCTCTCCTCCTCCTCCTCTTCCTCCTCCTCCTCCTCCTCCTCCTCCTCCTCCTCCTCTTCCTCAGAGACAACAGGTGACAACATTTACATACATGACAGATAAACAGATACTGTCAGAAACATAATGATGTTTTATCCAGAAGAACTTTCGTCATGACAACAAGTGATGAAAAATGATGAAATCTGATTTTTAGATAAATTTAAACAGACGACCTCACGAACACTGTCAATACTTCCTGTGGTTGTTTCACAATAAAGGCCTGCTTCTGCCTTCACATTAGAACACATTTATTATGAAACACCAGCAGGAAGTGATAAGTCAGTCGTAGTATCGTCAGTAAACGTGACTCTGAGCTGGTTAATGAAGATAAACGAGACAGTAATGATCAGAAAAATGTAAATTATGACTGAATAACAAACCAATCAGATTATTGATTATTTAATCTGCAGTGTTTGTACACACACACACACTAACATCTTGTCCTCTGATTGGTGTACAGCCAAGGGCCAAGCAGCCAAGGGCCAAGCCCCGCCCACCTCAGGCAGCAGCAATGATGGACAGGTCAGACAGCCAATGAGAGCAGAGGTTCACAGTGATGTCACTTCACCTCCTGAACGGTGAGTCCGTGTGACGTCAGTGTTTTCAGAGTGTGATCTGATCATTAATCTGAATCTGTTTCTTTCAGTCTCAGCAGAGACGAACCATCTCGTCTTTCTCTACGTCGTCTTTTGTCCAACGTCAGACTGAGCAGGACTCGGACCGGCAGCCTGGACCGCCTCAGCTCACGGCCCCGCCCCTTAGTATCTGACCCCGCCCCCTCAGGATCCAGCCTGGACCGCCTCAGCTCACGGCCCCGCCCCTTAGTGCCTGACTCCGCCCCCTCAGGATCCAGGAAGTCCTCTGTACTGCTGCAGAAACCACCATCTGTCCAGTCCCTCTGTGTGGTGAGACCATCAGACCATCAGACCATCAGACCATCAGACCATCAGACCATCAGACCATCAGACCATCAGACCATCAGACTATCAGACCATCAGACCATCAGACCATCAGACAATCAGACCATCAGACCATCAGACCATCAGACCATCAGACCATCAGACCATCAGACCATCAGACCATCAGACCATCAGACCATCATCAGTTATGTAAGGGATAATGTACAGCTAGCAGGTCATTGTTGTGAAAGAACAACAATGACCTGCTAGCTGTACATTATCCCGCTTATTACACAGCTACTTACTGAAGAAATCAATAATTTGACACAAAAACGGTCCTCCAGAGTCCGACATCAGAGCTGCGCCCATAGCAACGGTCTGTTATACATAGCAACAGTCTGCTATACGTAGCAACGGTCTGTTATACATAGCAACGGTCTGTTATACGTAGCAACGGTCTGTTATACATAGCAACGGTCTGTTATACATAGCAACGGTCTGCTTAACATAGCAACGGTCTGTTATACATAGTAACAGTCTGTTATACGTAGCAACGGTCTGCTTAATGTAGCAACGGTCTGTTATACATAGCAATGGTCTGTTATACGTAGTAACAGTCTGTTATACGTAGCAACGGTCTGTTATACGTAGTAACGGTCTGTTATATTTAGCAACGGTCTGTTATACATAGCAACGGTCTGTTATACGTAGCAACGGTCTGTTATACATAGCAACGGTCTGTTATACGTAGCAACGGTCTGTTATACATAGTAACAGTCTGCTTAACATAGCAACGGTCTGTTATACATAGTAACAGTCTGTTATACGTAGCAACGGTCTGTTATACGTAGTAACGGTCTGTTATATTTAGCAACGGTCTGTTATACGTAGCAACGGTCTGTTATACGTAGCAACGGTCTGTTATACATAGCAACGGTCTGTTATACGTAGCAACGGTCTGTTATACATAGTAACAGTCTGCTTAACATAGCAACGGTCTGTTATACATAGTAACAGTCTGTTATACGTAGCAACGGTCTGCTTAATGTAGCAACAGTCTGTTATACATAGCAACGGTCTGTTATACGTAGTAACAGTCTGTTATACGTAGCAACGGTCTGTTATACGTAGCAACGGTCTGCTTAACATAGTAACAGTCTATTATACGTAGCAACGGTCTGTTATACATAGTAACGGTCTGTTATATTTAGCAACGGTCTGTTATACATAGCAACGGTCTGTTATACGTAGCAACGGTCTGTCATACGTAGCAACGGTCTGTTATACGTAGAAACGGTCTGCTATACGTAGCAACGGTCTGTTATACATAGCAACGGTCTGTTATACGTAGCAAAGGTCTGTTATACGTAGCAACGGTCTGTTATACAGAAATAACAGACCGCAGAAAGCCGTGATTGACCAATCAGAATGTATTCCTCTTCCTCTTCCTCCTCCTCTGACGGTGTTTCCTGTGTCCTTTCTTCCAGTTGAGGAGGTCGTGGTCAGTTCAGAGTTTAGTGGATCATCATCAGAAGAAGAAGGATCGATCAGCTGACTACAGACCAGCTGCTGACCAGTAAAACACCTGTTATATATCATGATCATCTGACCTGAGATCAGCCAATCACAGCTTC
Organism: Sebastolobus alascanus; assembly: GCA_916701645.2. Taxonomy (NCBI): domain Eukaryota; kingdom Metazoa; phylum Chordata; class Actinopteri; order Perciformes; family Sebastidae; genus Sebastolobus; species Sebastolobus alascanus. The sequence goes on from CAKAOJ020000367.1 coordinate 131,572, forward strand.
TCTACTCACCTTCTGTCTCTGTCTGTCTCTCTCTCTGTCTGTCTGTCTGTCTGTCTGTCTGTCTGTCTCTCAGGTTGTCTCAGAGGTGTCTCAGTCTGGAGGACGTTGGTCGTCCGTCTTCAGTCCGTTCTGTCGGTCGGGTTCTTCAGGTTTGTTCTGACGGAGCGGTTCTGTTGGAAGTCAGTCGACCCGAGAACCGGATGTACGGATTCATCATCAGCAGGAGGAGAGGACGACGTGACTCTGGTACTACAAATACTACTTATACTACTGTTAATACTACTAATACTACTAACGATCATTAGAGGGAGAAGACGACGTGACTCTCGTACTACATATACTACTAATACTACTGTAGATACTACTAATACTGCCCATACATTTACCACTACTACTATTTCTGGTACTGCTGCTGGTTTATAAACATGTTCTGCGGTATGTTGATGATATTAGTACTGCATTAACATAGTAATAATGTTCTAGTAATAGTGTTCTAGTGCTATGTTAACAGTATAATAACAGTATACTAACATGTGTACTTTAGGTGTATATGTGGAGGACATGGTGGACAGCAGCACTGAGAAGTTGTACGCCGGCCTGCTGGCGGTTGGCGATGAGATCCTGGAGGTGAACGGGGAGAAGGTGGCCAATCTCAGTCTGGACCAGTTGACCTATCTGCTGCACCAGAACACCTCCGCCACCGTCCGGGTGCTCCGACACCGGCAAACACCCCCGGTTTGACCACAACACAGCCTGACTGTAACCACAACCACCACAATAACCACAACACAGACTGACTGTAACCACAACCACCACAATAACCACAACACAGCCTGACTGTAACTACAACCACAATAACCACAACACAGCCTGACTGTAACTACAACCACAATAACCACAACACAGCCTGACTGTAACTACAACCACAATAACCACAACACAGCCTGACTGTAACCACAACCACAATACCCACCACAGCTGCTCTACAGGTAGATCAGTTCAGGTCTACAGGTAGATCAGTTCAGCTCTACAGGTAGATCAGTTCAGCTCTACAGGTAGATCAGTTCAGGTCTACAGGTAGATCAGTTCAGCTCTACAGGTAGATCAGTTCAGGTCTACAGGTAGATCAGTTCAGCTCTACAGGTAGATCAGTTCAGCTCTACAGGTAGATCAGTTCAGCTCTACAGGTAGATCAGTTCAGGTTTACGGGTAGATCAGTTCAGGTTTACGGGTAGGACAGTTTTAAAAAAGGACTTAAAACCTTCCTTTTTAGCAGAAGATATGACTTTTAATTAACTTGCTGGTTGCTGCTTTTATGCTCTTATTTTATGATGTAAGCCTTTTATCTGTTTTTTATATTGATGATTTTGCCTGCTTTTACCTTGTAGCACTTTGAGATTTGTTTCAAATGTAAAGTGCGTTACAAATAAAATGTATTATTATCCTTATTATTATTAGATCACTCCAGGTTTACAGGTAGATTAGTCCAAAGGCCTGTACTACGGAGTGAGTTCATCATACCCGGGGTATCTTCATCATACCCGGGGTATCTTCATCATACCCGGGGTATCTTCAACATACCCGGGGTATCTTCATCATACCCGGGGTATCTTCATCATACCCGGGTATCTTCATCATACCCGGGGTATCTTCATCATACCCGGGGTATCTTCTCGTTATCTGGCTTAACCAACCCTAACAAACGAGTTCCAGCTAAACTGTCCTACGAAGGTGGTTATCAACTCAGTAAATCAACCCAGGGTTTCTCTGTCTGGCTGTGAGCGTGTTCACATGAACGGGGCGGTGCTTACAGCATCTGACCAATCACAGACATGGACAAGTCTACTGTCAGCAGACAGACAGACAGAGCGGCACATTTTACAAAGGAAGAGTAAACTATATTAGACAAATAAGTTTAAGTTAAATAATAATTAATAAATTAAATACTTAATCAGACTAACAGTAACACAGTTGAAGCTGCTAAATGCAGGAAGGACAGCTGGTAAAAGAAAAAACTCCCGATGTGTGAATGTGTAAATTAAGACTTATTAATTTAACGGAACACTCAAAAGTCGGATAAAGTCGTCTTGATATAAATAGCCATATTAAATATTACGGATGGATGGGTTACACTTCATTATACCCATTGTTACACAAGGTGCGTGTATAACTATTTAAACCTTCTTTCAGGTGCGTCCCCGTTTCCTGCGGTGTGAAACGGATTCAAGACCAAGTAAAAAAAATAAGTATAAAAATATAATTCAAAGCGGTAAACACCCGCAGCATAAATCAATCTGTCCTTCCTGCATCTGTCAGTTTAAACTGTGTTGTTTTTAGTCTGATTATGACTTAAATTTCTTAGTATTTGTGTAATATTACCATACGATCCGCGCACTGAGCTCTGATTGGTCAGTAGGAGGTGCTTTTATATGAGTTGATCTCTTATCTGGAACATAACCTGCTCCGGAGCAGGTTAGCTGTTCAGCATCAGTTACCATGGTGATCTACCCCGGTAAGAAGTGATGCACCTTCGTAGGACGGAAAACCCTGAAGGGTTAAACCTGAAGTTACCTCGATAACCACAAATCCTGCTTCGTAGTTCAGACCTCTGGTCTACAGGTAGATCAGTTCAGGTCTACAGGTAGATCGGGTCTACAGGTAGATCAGTTCAGGTCTACAGGTAGATCAGTTCAGGTCTACAGGTAGATCAGGTGTACAGGTAGATCAGTTCAGGTCTACAGGTAGATCAGTTCAGGTTTACAGGTAGATCAGTTCAGGTCTACAGGTAGATCACGTGTACAGGTAGATCAGTTCAGGTCTACAGGTAGATCAGTTCTGGTCTACAGGTAGATCAGGTCTACAGGTAGATCAGTCCAGGTCTACAGGTAGATCAGATCTACAGGTAGATCAGTTCAGGTCTAAAGGTAGATCAGGTCTACAGGTAGATCAGTTCAGGTTAACAGGTAGATCAGTTCAGGTCTACAGGTAGATCAGGTGTACAGGTAGATCAGTTCAGGTCTACAGGTAGATCAGTTCAGGTTTACAGGTAGATCAGTTCAGGTCTACAGGTAGATCACGAGTACAGGTAGATCAGTTCAGGTCTACAGGTAGATCAGTTCTGGTCTACAGGTAGATCAGGTCTACAGGTAGATCAGTCCAGGTCTACAGGTAGATCAGATCTACAGGTAGATCAGTTCAGGTCTAAAGGTAGATCAGGTCTACAGGTAGATCAGTTCAGGTTAACAGGTAGATCAGTTCAGGTCTACAGGTAGATCACGTGTACAGGTAGATCAGTTCAGGTCTACAGGTAGATCAGTTCTGGTTTACAGGTAGATCAGTTCTGGTCTACAGGTAGATCAGTTCTGGTCTACAGGTAGATCAGTTCTGGTCTACAGGTAGATCAGGTCTACAGGTAGATCAGTCCAGGTCTACAGGTAGATCAGGTCTACAGGTAGATCAGTTCAGGCCTACAGGTAGATCAGGTCTACAGGTAGATCAGTTAAGGTCTACAGGTAGATCAGTTCAGGTCTACAGGTAGATCAGTCCAGGTCTACAGGTAGATCAGGTCTACAGGTAGATCAGTTCAGGCCTACAGGTAGATCAGGTCTACAGGTAGATCAGTTAAGGTCTACAGGTAGATCAGTTCAGGTCTACAGCTAGATCAGGTCTACAGGTAGATCAGTTAAGGTCTACAGGTAGATCAGTTAAGGTCTACAGGTAGATCAGTTCAGGTCTACAGGTAGATCAGGGCTACAGGTAGATCAGTTCTGGTCTACAGGTAGATCAGGTCTACAGGTAGATCAGTCCAGGTCTACAGGTAGATCAGGTCTACAGGTAGATCAGTTCAGGCCTACAGGTAGATCAGTTAAGGTCTACAGGTAGATCAGTTCAGGTCTACAGGTAGATCAGATCTACAGGTAGATCAGTCCAGGTCTACAGGTAGATCAGGTCTATAGGTGTATCAGGTCTACAGGTAGATCAGGTCTATAGGTAGATCAGTTCTGTGTCTCATTAAATCATTGACAGTATTTAAACCTGTGTACACTTCACATGTATTTTTGTATTTTGTTTCTATTTTCTGATAAATTAAAGAAACAAACTGAAGCGTCTCCTGTTAAATCCTTCTGAGACAAACTATTAATAAATATATTATTATATTAATAATAATATATATATATTAATATTAATATAAATATTCTGCTTACTTTAATAAATGTTTCTCTGTATATTTATTTATTTATTTAAATATACATGAAAACATTTCTTAATTTCAAACATTTCAAAGATCAGAGTCTGTTTTCATTTTCTGAATCAGTTTATTGAAATAAAATTCAACTTCACTTCACTTAGCTGGTGATATCCACAGAGAATAAAATAATAAAGACAAACGATGTTTTCATTCACCGATCTTTAACAATCAATAGCAGTTTAACTAAACCAACCGATAACAGTTTAACTAACTAAACCGACCGATAACAATCAATAAGAGTTTAACTAAACTGATCGATAACAGTTTAACAAACTAAACTGATCAATAACAGTTTAACTAACTAAACCGATCAATAACAGTTTAACTAACTAAACCAACAGATAACAGTTTAACTAACTAAACCGATTGATAACAGTTTAACTAACTAAGCTGATCGATAACAGTTTAACTAACTAAACCGATTGATAACAGTTTAACTAACTAAACCGATCGATAACAGTTTAACTAACTAAACTGATCAATAACAGTTTAACTAACTAAACCGATCAATAACAGTTTAACTAACTAAACTGATCAATAACAGTTTAACTAACTAAACCGATCAATAACAGTTTAAATAACTAAACTGATCAATAACAGTTTAACTAACTAAACCGATCGATAACAGTTTAACTTCAAACTAAATGACTTCATTCAGCAGTTATTCAGTCATTGATCTGATTCATGATATGTCAACAAAATACAGCGTAGTTATAATACATTATTATATTATTATTATTATTATTATTATAAGAAAAATATAATAATAACAATTATAATAATAATAATAATAATAATAATAATAATAATAATGATAATAATAAAATGCAGAAAATACTGAATTAGTTTGTGAAATTATTTGGAAAAGGACTGGATGGATTTCTGAAGAGTTAAAACAGATTAAACTGAATTAAACAGATTAAACTGAATTAAGTAGATTAAACTGAATTAAACAGATTAAACTGAATTAAACAGATTAAACTGAATTAAGTAGATTAAACTGAATTAAAGTGACTAAACTGAATTAAAGAGATTAAACTGAATTAAACAGACTAAACTGAATTAAACAGACTAAACTGAATTAAAGAGTTTTAACTGAATTAAACATATTAAACTTAATTAAGTAGATTAAACTGAATTAAAGAGATTAAACTGAATTAAACTGAATAAACAGATTAGACTGAATTAAACAGACTACACTGAATTAAAGAGATTTAACTGAATTAAACATATTAAACTTAATTAAGTAGATTAAACTGAATTAAACAGATTAGACTGAATTAAACAGACTACACTGAATTAAACAGATTAAACTGAATTAAAGAGATTAAACTGAATTAAACAGATTAAACAGATTATACTGAATCAAACATACTAAACTGAATTAAAGAAATTAAACTGAATTAAAGAGATATAACTTAATTAAACATATTGAAATGAATTAAAGAAATTTAACTGAATTAAAGAGATTAAACTGAATTAAACATATTAAACGGAATTAAACATATTAAACTGAATTAAAGAAATTAAACTGAATTAAACTGAATTAAGTAGATTAAACTGAATTAAAGAGATTAAACTGAAGTAGATTAAACTGAATTAAACAGATTAAACTGAATTAAAGAAATTAAACTGAATTAAAGAGATATAACTTAATTAAACATATTAAAATGAATTAAAGAAATGTAACTGAATTAAAGAGATTAAACTGAATTAAACATATTAAACTGAATTAAACATATTAAACTGAATTAAAGAAATTAAACTGAATTAATCAGATTAAACTGAATTAAGTAGATTAAACTGAATTAAAGAGATTAAACTGAAGTAGATTAAACTGAATTAAACAGATTAAACTGAATTAAAGACATTAAACTGAATTAAAGAGATTAAACTGAATTAAACAGACTAAACTGAATTAAAGAGATTAAACTGAATTAAACAGACTAAACTGAATTAAACAGATTAAACTGAAGTAGATTAAACTGAATTAAACAGATTAAACTGAATTGAGGACATTAAACTGAATTAAAGAGATTAAACTGAATTAAAGAGATTAAACTGAATTAAAGAGATTAAACTGAATTAAACACATTAAACTGAATTAAAGAGATTAAACTGAATTAAACACATTAAACTGAATTAAAGAGATTAAACTGAATTAAAGAGACTAAACTGAATTAAACACATTAAACTGAATTAAACAGACTAAACGCTACAGGTGGGTGTCTTTAGTTTTATTTTCATCAGTCAGAGTTCAGAACACGGTGGTTTTATTTTGATAAAACAGGAAACAGACGTGAGATTTCACCACCACGCGTACCGTAAATCTGCTGGCGTGGGACGATGTGATTGGCTGCTTCCTCTAACACCTGTCACTTTGATTACAGCCGAGGCATTTACCCGCTCACTAACTTTCAGGACTGCACTTCCTGCTGTACCTTCACATTAAAAGCCTTCCAGAGATTAATTTTAGAAAAGCTTTTATTGTGAAGCAGCAGCAGGAAGCGAGCGTTCTAACAGTTAAGCAGTAGAAAAGTCCACTGATCAATAAACTGCAGAATGTGCTGATCGATCGGTTCAGGAAACAAAAAATAAAACAAAATAAAACATTAAACATCAAAAAAAACAAAATCACACAAACTGTAAACACAAACAGGAAATCTTAGTGTTCTTAGATTATTCTCCACAAACCGTTAACACCAACCTCAGACGAAACAACCAGAGTTAAACTGGAGTTAAACCAGGGTTAATCCAGGATTAAACCTGAATTAAACCAGAGTTAAACAGGAGTTAATCCAGGATTAAACCAGGGATAAACTGATGTTAACATGGAGTTAAAAGTGGAATTCAAGTTTAGAGTTAAACTGGGTTTAAATAGAGAAAAGATGACATTAGAGTTGCACTTAACTTGAAATTAAACTAAAGTTTAATTCAAGATTCAAGTTAGTTCGGAGTTAAGAGTTTAAAAGGAGTTAAAGTTGACTGGTTTTAAAGTCAGATGCTGCGAGTGTTTTAAAAAGTACAGTTTTAGTGAAGTGAATGTGTTTGAGCATCCGACTGGATCAATATTATTAATTGATTACACTGCACCAGTTTATAAACGGATGTTTTCATAGAGTTTGACCCACGTTTACTTCAGTTCATCAAGATCTTTCTCTGTTTCTGAGTCTTCGTTCATCGGAGTTTTCTTCAAGAATTCATAATAACACGGCGGAGTAACGGATATAAAACATGGTCAGTCTGTGGGTGAAGTATTAAACTGGAGGTAAACTCAGATTCAAGTTGACTTAAACTGAAGTTAGTTAACTACAGTTAAACTGGAGTCAAACTGAAGTTAAACTCAGAGTTAAACTGGAGTTACTAAACTCAGAGTTAAACTGGAGTCAAACTGAAGTTAAACTCAGAGTTAAACTGGAGTGAGTTAAACTGGAGTGAGTTAAACTGGAGTTAGTAAACTCAGAGTTAAACTAGAGTTAAACTGAAGTTAGTAAACTCAGAGTTAAACTGGAGTCAAACTGAAGTTAAACTCAGAGTTAAACTGGAGTCAAACTGAAGTTAAACTCAGAGTTAAACTGGAGTCAAACTGAAGTTAAACTCTGAGTTAAACTGGAGTCAAACTGAAGTTAAACTCAGAGTTAAACTGGAGTGAGTTAAACTGGAGTGAGTTAAACTGGAGTTAGTAAACTCAGAGTTAAACTAGAGTTAAACTGAAGTTAGTAAACTCAGAGTTAAACTGGAGTCAAACTGAAGTTAAACTCAGAGTTAAACTGGAGTGAGTTAAACTGGAGTGAGTTAAACTGGAGTTAGTAAACTCAGAGTTAAACTAGAGTTAAACTGAAGTTAGTAAACTCAGAGTTAAACTAGAGTTAAACTGAAGTTAAACTGTTGATGAAATGGTTATTTTCAGCCCTTTAAATAAAACAAACATTAAAACACATCACACACGTTTCCATCTGGTTTGACCTTTGACCTCTGTGATGATTTGAACAGTCAAAGAACCAAAAGTGTCTTTCAGTCCAACGGAGCAGGTAAAGGAGGTCCAGTAGAGTCCAGGGGCCACATTTAGAACAGTAGAGTCCAGGGGCCACATCGAGAACAGTAGAGTCCAGGGGCCACATCGAGAACAGTAGAGTCCAGGGGCCACATCGAGAACAGTAGAGTCCAGGGGCCACATCGAGAACAGTAGAGTCCAGGGGCCACATTTAGAATAGTAGAGTCCAGGAGCCACATCGAGAACAGTAGAGTCCATGGGCCACATTTAGAATAGTAGAGTCCAGGGGCCACATCGAGAACAGTAGAGTCCAGGGGCCACATCGAGAATAGTAGAGTCCAGGGGCCACATTTAGAATAGTAGAGTCCAGGGGCCACATCGAGAACAGTAGAGTCCAGGGGCCACATCGAGAACAGTAGAGTCCAGGGGCCACATCGAGAACAGTAGAGTCCAGGGGCCACATTTAGAATAGTAGAGTCCAGGGGCCTCATCGAGAACAGTAGAGTCCAGGGGCCACATTTAGAACAGTAGAGTCCAGGAGCCTCATCGAGAACAGTAGAGTCCATGGGCCACATCGAGAACAGTAGAGTCCAGGGGCCACATTTAGAATAGTAGAGTCCAGGGGCCACATCTAGAACAGTAGAGTCCAGGAGCCTCATCGAGAACAGTAGAGTCCATGGGCCACATTTAGAACAGTAGAGTCCAGGGGCCACAACTAGAACAGTAGAGTCCAGGGGCCACATTTAGAACAGTAGAGTCCAGGGGCCACATTTAGAATAGTAGAGTCCAGGGGCCACATCTAGAACAGTAGAGTCCAGGAGCCTCATCGAGAACAGTAGAGTCCATGGGCCACATTTAGAACAGTAGAGTCCAGGGGCCACAACTAGAACAGTAGAGTCCAGGGGCCACATTTAGAACAGTAGAGTCCATGGGCCACATCGAGAACAGTAATTGTGATTCACCGTAAAGATCCACTGATCAGCAGGCTCATTTCTGGTTGAATGTGGGCGTGTTGATGGCGGGACGTGAGGCCGATCCACGTGGGCGGAACGTGAGGCCGATCCACGAGGGCGGGACGTGAGGCCGATCCAAGTGGGCGGGACGTGAGGCCCATCCACGAGGGCGGGACGTGAGGCCGATCCACGAGGGCGGGACTTTAGGCCGATCCACGAGGGCGGGACGTGAGGCCCATCCACGAGGGCGGGACGTGAGGCCGATCCAAGTGGGCGGGACGTGAGGCCGATCCACGTGGGCGGAACGTGAGGCCGATCCACGAGGGCGGGACTTTAGGCCGATCCACGTGGGCGGGACGTGAGGCCGATCCACGTGGGCGGAACGTGAGGCCGATCCACGAGGGCGGGACTTTAGGCCGATCCACGTGGGCGGGACGTGAGGCCGATCCAAGTGGGCGGGACGTGAGGCCGATCCACGAGGGCGGGACGTGAGGCCGATCCAAGTGGGCGGGACGTGAGGCCCATCCACGAGGGTGGGACGTGAGGCCCATCCACGAGGGCGGGACGTGAGGCCGATCCACGAGGGCGGGACGTGAGGCCGATCCAAGTGGGCGGGACGTGAGGCCGATCCAAGGGGGCGGGACGTGAGGCCGATCCACGAAGGCGGGACGTGAGGCCGATCCATGTGGGCAGATCTGTGATTAATAAAAGGAACCGGTAGGCGTACGCACGGTTTTATAATCAGAATATTTTTTTGCCGTACGTATATTTCCTCATTTTTACATACGCCAACATTTAGTGTGGATCCTACGTACTGTTTCATAAATGAGGCCCCAGGAGAGTCCACTAGAGTCCAGGAGAGTCCTGCAAAGTCTTGTACACGCAGTGTGGTCCAGTTAAGTCTGTCTGTGATATCAGAGTCCAGTAGAGTCCAGGAGAATCCAGTAGAGTCCAGGAGAGTTCAGTAGAGTCCAGTAGAGTCCAGGAGAGTCCAGGAGAGTTCAGGAGAGTCAAGGAGAGTCCAGGAGAGTCCAGGAGGGTTCAGTAGAGTCCAGGAGAGTCCAATAGAGTCCAGGAGAGTTCAGGAGAGTCCAGGAGAGTCCAGGAGAGTTCAGGAGAGTCCAGGAGAGTCCAGGAGAGTTCAGGAGAGTTCAGTAGAGTCCAGGAGAGTTCAGGAGAGTCCAGGAGAGTTCAGGAGAGTTCAGGAGAGTTCAGGAGAGTTCAGTAGAGTCCAGGAGAGTTCAGGAGAGTCCAGGAGAGTTCAGGAGAGTTCAGGAGAGTTCAGTAGAGTCCAGGAGAGTTCAGGAGAGTCATGGAGAGTTCAGTAGAGTTCAAGAGAGTTCAGTAGAGTCCAGGAGAGTTCAGGAGAGTCATGGAGAGTTCAGTAGAGTTCAGGAGAGTTCAGTAGAGTTCAGGAGAGTTCAGTAGAGTTCAGGAGAGTCCAGGAGAGTTCAGTAGAGTCCAGGAGAGTTCAGGAGACACAGATTTAAGATGGGTTCTGTGCTGACAGGAGGAGGCATCAATCAGAGGATGAAGAAGAGGAGGATGACGACGAATAGGATTGCAAGCAACACGCCGATAGCACACCACTGACGACGATCTGTGGAAATACAGAGTGTTAATAGATATCAACTAATTAACTTCAACTATCAACTATTACTTAAACCAGTGACGACGATGTGTAAGGACACTATGATATATATCTATAATATATATAATATATAATATATGATATGGTACACAGCTATAACTAACTACACATAACTAGAACCACTGCTGACCATCTGCAGTAACAACTGTCAACTAACTAACTGTAACTACAAGTATTACTATCAATAACCCCAAAACTTACTGATCACTATTGTATTATTATTATTGTGTTGTTTGTGTCACTACTAGCAGAAACACTGAGGGTGACATCATGTGGTGCCCGGCAGTTTACCACTGGTCATGTGAGACACTTTGGCCAGTTTCTTCATGACGTTGTCCAATCGAGACTGAGTGTTGTCCACCTCATGAGTGAAGTCATCCAACATCCTGCAGGAAAAACACAAAGAGACTCAACAAGTCTGGTCAGCAACCAACCAGGAACCAACCAGAGACCAACCAGAGACAAACCAGGAACCAACCAGAGACCAACCAGACACAAACCAGGAACCAACCAGAGACCAACCAGAAACCAACCAGAGACCAACCAGAGACAAACCAGGAACCAACCAGGAACCAACCAGAGACCAACCAGGAACCAACCAGAGACCAACCAGAGACAAACCAGAAACCAACCAGAGACCAACCAGAGACAAACCAGGAACCAACCAGAGACCAACCAGAGACAAACCAGGAACCAACCAGAGACCAACCAGAGACAAACCAGGAACCAACCAGAGACCCCCACTACCCCTCAGCCCCTGTAGTTGTCCTTCAACTCCTGCTGTTGTCCCCCACCTCCTGTTGCTACCCCTCATCTCCTGCTGTTGTCCCTCACCTCCTGCTGTTGTCCCTCACCTCCTGCTGTTGTCCCTCACCTCCTGTAGTTGTCCCTCACCTCCTGTTGTTGTCCCTCACCTCCTGTAGTTGTCCCTCACCTCCTGCTGTTGTCCCTCACCTCCTGCTGTTGTCCCTCACCTCCTGCTGTTGTCCCTCACCTCCTGTAGTTGTCCCTCACCTCCTGTTGTTGTCCCTCACCTCCTGTAGTTGTCCCTCACCTCCTGTTGTTGTCCCTCACCTCCTGCTGTTGTCCCTCACCTCCTGTTGCTACCCCTCATCTCCTGTTGTTGTCCCTCACCTCCTGTTGTTGTCCCTCATCTCCTGTTGTTGTGCCTCACCTCCTGTAGTTGTCCCTCACCTCCTGTTGTTGTCCCTCACCTCCTGCTGTTGTCCCTCACCTCCTGTTGCTACCCCTCATCTCCTGTTGTTGTCCCTCACCTCCTGTTGCTACCCCTCATCTCCTGTTGTTGTCCCTCACCTCCTGTTGTTGTCCCTCATCTCCTGTTGTTGTCCCTCACCTCCTGTAGTTGTCCCTCACCTCCTGTAGTTGTCCCTCACCTCCTGTAGTTGTCCCTCACCTCCTGTTGTTGTCCCTCACCTTCTGTAGTTGTCCCTCACCTCCTGTTGCTACCCCTCATCTCCTGTTGTTGTCCCTCACCTCCTGTAGTTGTCCCTCACCTCCTGTTGTTGTCCCTCACCTCCTGCTGTTGTCCCTCACCTCCTGTTGCTACCCCTCACCTCCTGTTGCTACCCCTCATCTCCTGTTGTTGTCCCTCACCTCCTGTAGTTGTCCCTCACCTCCTGTAGTTGTCCCTCACCTCCTGTTGTTGTCCCTCACCTCCTGTTGTTGTCCCTCACCTCCTGCTGTTGTCCCTCACCTCCTGTTGCTACCCCTCATCTCCTGTTGTTGTCCCTCACCTCCTGTTGCTACCCCTCATCTCCTGTTGTTGTCCCTCACCTCCTGTTGTTGTCCCTCATCTCCTGTTGTTGTCCCTCACCTCCTGTAGTTGTCCCTCACCTCCTGTAGTTGTCCCTCACCTCCTGTAGTTGTCCCTCACCTCCTGTAGTTGTCCCTCACCTCCTGTTGTTGTCCCTCACCTCCTGTAGTTGTCCCTCACCTCCTGTTGCTACCCCTCACCTCCTGCTGTTGTCCCTCACCTCCTGTAGTTGTCCCTTACCTCCTGTTGCTACCCCTCAGCTCCTGTAGTTGTCCCTTACCTCCTGTTGCTACCCCTCAGCTCCTGTAGTTGTCCCTTACCTCCTGTTGCTACCCCTCACCTCCTGCTGTTGTCCCTCACCTCCTGTTGCTACCCCTCACCTCCTGCTGTTGTCCCTCACCTCCTGTAGTTGTCCCTTACCTCCTGTTGCTACCCCTCAGCTCCTGTAGTTGTCCCTTACCTCCTGTTGCTACCCCTCACCTCCTGTAGTTGTCCCTTACCTCCTGTTGCTACCCCTCAGCTCCTGTAGTTGTCCCTTACCTCCTGTTGCTACCCCTCACCTCCTGCTGTTGTCCCTCACCTCCTGTTGCTACCCCTCACCTCCTGCTGTTGTCCCTCACCTCCTGTAGTTGTCCCTCACCTCCTGTTGCTACCCCTCACCTCCTGCTGTTGTCCCTCACCTCCTGTAGTTGTCCCTTACCTCCTGTTGCTACCCCTCACCTCCTGTTGTTGTCCCTCACCTCCTGCTGTTGTCCCTCACCTCCTGTTGTTGTCCCTCACCTCCTGTAGTTGTCCCTTACCTCCTGTTGCTACCCCTCACCTCCTGCTGTTGTCCCTCACCTCTTGTTGCTAAACGTCCTTCTTGACCATGCCAACTGTTGCCTACAGAATCTAACTAAAGCCAGCTGACTGATTGGTCTAAGACATAAATCGGTTCTCATAAATGAATTCTAAAGATAGAGGAAAACCCTCTCAGTGATAATGTATCTGAAAGTTCTTACACGGCCTGTTCATCCAGCTCCATGCCGATCCTCTCGGACATGTTCTTCAGGACACCGATTGTTCCCGACACCAGCTCCAGCTGTTCATCCTGCTGCTCCGCCATCAGCTGATACAAACACACACATTATGTGCTTAGTATGAATGCACCAATTATATCATTTATATCACAGTATCCAAAACATTCTCATATCGCCATACTGATATTGCATCATATCTCAGAGCTCTGTTATTGGTTGTTTTATTGGTCCAGTGTTACTGTACCTGCTGCTGCACCTGCTGCTCCTCTATAAACTGAGAGTTGGCGTTCTGCAGTTGGCGGTCCAGTCGACTGTATTTATCAGGACCAGGCTGCCAGATCGGACCCTGAGCACCACGCTCACCGAGCAAAGACTAAATATCACAACAACACAAACGCACTGTCAGACATTTAACATATAGTGAATGTGAATGCAACAGTAACAGTAACAGTAACGTAGCAGTAACAGTAACGGTACAGCTGTGAATGTAACAGTGACATTACAGCTGTGAACGTAGCAGTAACAGTAACGTTACAGCTGTGAAAGTAGCAGTAACAGTAACGTTACAGCTGTGAATGTAGCAGTAACAGTAACGTTACAGCTGTCAATGTAGCAGTAACAGTAACGTTACAGCTGTGAACGTAGCAGTAACAGTAACGTTACAGTTGTGAAAGTAGCAGTAACAGTAACGTTACAGCTGTTAATGTAGCAGTAACAGTAACGTTACAGCTGTGAACGTAGCAGTAACAGTAACGTTACAGCTGTGAAAGTAGCAGTAACAGTAACGTTACAGCTGTGAATGTAGCAGTAACAGTAACGTTACAGCTGTGAATGTAGCAGTAACAGTAACGTAGCAGTAACAGTAACGGTACAGCTGTGAATGTAGCAGTAACAGTAACGGTACAGCTGTGAATGTAGCAGTAACAGTAACGTTACAGCTGTGAATGTAGAAGTAACAGTAACGTTACAGCTGTGAATGTAGCAGTAACAGTAACATAGCAGTAACAGTAACGGTACAGCTGTGAATGTAGCAGTAACAGTAACAGTACAGCTGTGAACGTAGCAGTAACAGTAACGTTACAGCTGTGAATGTAGCAGTAACAGTAACGTTACAGCTGTCAATGTAGCAGTAACAGTAATGTTACAGCTGTGTACGTAGCAGTAACAGGAACGTAGCAGTAACAGTAATGTTACAGCTGTGAACGTAGCAGTAACAGTAATGTAGCATTAACAGTAACGTTACAGCTGTGAAAGTAGCAGTAACAGTAACGTAGCAGTAATAGTAACGTTACAGCTGTGAACGTAGCAGTAACAGTAACGTAGCAGCTGTTCACGCAGCAGTAACAGTAATGGTACAGCTGTGAACGTAGCAGTAACAGTAACGGTACAGCTGTGAACGTAGCAGTAACAGTAACATAGCAGTAACGGTACAGCTGTGAACGCAGCAGTAACAGTAACATAGCAATAACATTACAGCTGTGAACGTAGCAGTAACAGTAACGTTACAGCTGTGAAAGTAGCAGTAACAGTACAGCTGTGAACGTAGCAGTAACGTAGCGGTAACAGTAACGTTACAGCTGTGAACGTAGCAGTAACCGTAACGTTACAGCTATCAACGTAGCAGTAACGTTACAGCTGTGAACGTAGCAGTAACAGTTACAGTACAGCTGTGAACATAGCAGTAACCCTAACATTACAGCTGTGAACGTAGCAGTAACAGTAACGGTACAGCTGTGAACGTAGCAGTAACAGTAACGTTACAGCTGTGAACGTAGCAGTAACAGTAATGGTACAGCTGTGAACGTAGCAGTAACAGTAACGGTACAGCTGTGAACGTAGCAGTAACAGTAACGGTGCAGCTGTGAACGTAGCAGTAACAGTAACGGTACAGCTGTGAACGTAGCAGTAACAGTAACGGTACAGCTGTGAACGTAGCAGTAACAGTAACGGTACAGCTGTGAACGTAGCAGTAACAGTAACGTTACAGCTGTGAACGTAGCAGTAACAGTAATGGTAAAGCTGTGAACGTAGCAGTAACAGTAATGGTACAGCTGTGAACGTAGCAGTAACAGTAACGTTACAGCTGTGAACGTAGCAGTAACAGTAATGGTAAAGCTGTGAACGTAGCAGTAACAGTAACGGTACAGCTGTGAACGTAGCAGTAACAGTAACGTTACAGCTGTGAACGTAGCAGTAACAGTAATGGTAAAGCTGTGAACGTAGCAGTAACAGTAATGGTAAAGCTGTGAACGTAGCAGTAACAGTAACGTTACAGTATGTAGCCTTAGCAGTAACAGTAATGGTAAAGCTGTGAACGTAGCAGTAACAGTAACGTTACAGCTGTGAACGTAGCAGTAACAGTAATGGTAAAGCTGTGAACGTAGCAGTAACAGTAACGTTACAGCTGTGAACGTAGCAGTAACAGTAACGGTACAGCTGTGAACGTAGCAGTAACAGTAACGGTACAGCTGTGAACGTAGCAGTAACCCTAACGTTACAGCTGTGAACGTAGCAGTGCAGTGTGTGTATCGTTTAGACTGTTTGTTGGTCACTCCTCGACAATGTTGTGAACTTCAGGTGTGTTCAGTTACCTGTTTGTTCTTTCGGTCCACTGAGGCAGCAGTTGGACTCGACATCTGCTCTTTCATTTCCTTCAAGACAAACAAAGACAGCAGCCAATCAGATCAATCAATTCTTCAGATACACCTCAGCCAATCAGTTCAGTTTGTTTTGAATCGGCCACTAGCAGCTAAGCAAAGAGTAACAACAACTACTACTTATACTGACTGAAAACACCCACCATGATGCTGTTTGTTTCATGTCAGTGTGACGTGGACCAACCCTGCAGAGACTCCTCACCTGAGCAGGTGTCAACACTTTACAGACAGGTGATAAGTGATGCGTACCTTGACGGTCTGTCTGGTGCTGGTGATGAAGGCTTTCCTCGTCGACAGCTCGGCTGTGTCCAGGTTGAACTTCTTTGGGTTGGACTCAACGATGCGTTCACTGGCAGTTAAGAAACATCACTCACACTTCAAATCCCTGAACTGACTGAAAACACACGTGACTGTTTAAAGGATATTGATGGTCTCGTCGAGGTCCTCCAGGTCCCACTCGATGGAGCGCAGACTGTTCCTCAGCTCATTGGTGGTCCAGTCCATTTCCTCCTTGGAGGCTCCGCCCCCCTCCTGCAGCAGCTCGCTCCATCTGTGATGGAGGCTCTGTGCTGCGTTCACTGCCTTCTGTACCTCACTGTAACAAACAACATAACTCATCTGTGATGGAGGCTCTGTGCTGCGTTCACGGCCTTCTGTACCTCACTGTAACATCATAACTCATCTGTGATGAAGGCTCTGTGCTGCGTTCACTGTCTTCTGTACCTCACTGTAACATCATAACTCATCTATGATGGAGGCTCTGTGCTGCGTTCACTGTCTTCTGTACCTCACTGTAACATCATAACTCATCTATGATGGAGGCTCTGTGCTGCGTTCACTGCCTTCTGTACCTCACTGTAACAAACAACATAACTCTCCTGTGATGGAGGCTCTGTGCTGCATTCACTGCCTTCTGTACCTCACTGTAACAAACAACATAACTCTCCTGTGATGGAGGCTCTGTGCTGCGTTCACTGCCTTCTGTACCTCACTGTAACAAACAACATAACTCTCCTGTGATGGAGGCTCTGTGCTGCGTTCACTGCCTTCTGTACCTCACTGTAACAAACAACATAACTCTCCTGTGATGGAGGCTCTGTGCTGCGTTCACTGCCTTCTGTACCTCACTGTAACAAACAACATAACTCTCCTGTGATGGAGGCTCTGTGCTGCATTCACTGCCTTCTGTACCTCACTGTAACAAACAACATAACTCTCCTGTGATGGAGGCTCTGTGCTGCGTTCACTGCCTTCTGTACCTCACTGTAACAAACAACATAACTCTCCTGTGATGGAGGCTCTGTGCTGCGTTCACTGTCTTCTGTACCTCACTGTAACATCATAACTCATCTGTGATGGAGGCTCTGTGCTGCGTTCACTGCCTTCTGTACCTCACTGTAACAAACATCATAACTCATCTGTGACGGAGGCTCTGTGCTGCGTTCACTGCCTTCTGTACCTCACTGTAACATCATAACTCATCTGTGATGAAGGCTCTGTGCTGCGTTCACTGCCTTCTGTACCTCACTGTAACATCATAACTCATCTGTGATGAAGGCTCTGTGCTGCGTTCACTGCCTTCTGTACCTCACTGTAACATCATAACTCATCTATGATGGAGGCTCTGTGCTGCGTTCACTGTCTTCTGTACCTCACTGTAACATCATAACTCATCTGTGATGAAGGCTCTGTGCTGCGTTCACTGTCTTCTGTACCTCACTGTAACATCATAACTCATCTGTGATGGAGGCTCTGTGCTGCGTTCACTGCCTTCTGTACCTCACTGTAACATCATAACTCATCTGTGATGGAGGCTCTGTGCTGCGTTCACTGTCTTCTGTACCTCACTGTAACATTATAACTCATCTGTGATGGAGGCTCTGTGCTGCGTTCACTGCCTTCTGTACCTCACTGTAACAAACAACATAACTCATCTGTGATGGAGGCTCTGTGCTGCGTTCACTGTCTTCTGTACCTCACTGTAACAAACATCATAACTCATCTGTGATGGAGGCTCTGTGCTGCGTTCACTGTCTTCTGTACCTCACTGTAACAAACATCATAACTCATCTATGATGGAGGCTCTGTGCTGCGTTCACTGCCTTCTGTACCTCACTGTAACATCATAACTCATCTGTGATGGAGGCTCTGTGCTGCGTTCACTGCCTTCTGTACCTCACTGTAACATCATAACTCATCTGTGATGGAGGCTCTGTGCTGCGTTCACTGCCTTCTGTACCTCACTGTAATATCATAACTCATCTATGACGGAGGCTCTGTGCTGCGTTCACTGCCTTCTGTACCTCACTGTAACATCATAACTCATCTGTGTATTATTATCTCTTACAGTTCGGGTGAACTTTAACTGAAGTCTAAATAAGAACTGAAGCAACATTTACAAAC
Source organism: Sebastolobus alascanus (assembly GCA_916701645.2). NCBI lineage: Eukaryota > Metazoa > Chordata > Actinopteri > Perciformes > Sebastidae > Sebastolobus > Sebastolobus alascanus. The sequence continues at coordinate 150,272 of CAKAOJ020000367.1, forward strand.
AGACAGCAGAAATACTATGTGCTATAACATAATCATAATATATTAATAATATCTGTATAATCAATAATAACTATAAACACATGTAACTGCTCTACTCTGAGTTAATAGAGATTAGAAACTGTTTCTGTCTGAATTATTAACTACAGAATAAACCTATGAGATGATCAGCTGATTGTTCTCTAAATAACATCATTAACATAAATAATTATTATATTTTCCTGAGCTCAACATGTGATCTGTGGAGTTATGATGATATTTATCTCTGTGGCTCTGTGCTATCAGCAGAGCTACATGCTAACATGCTAACAGGCTAACAGGCTAACATGCTAACAGGCTAACAGACTAACAGGCTAACAGGCTAACATGCTAACTCACTAAACGCACTGAGAGCTATCGTTAGCTTAGCTGTTAGCATAGCGGCTCATCTGCTGTTAAATCACACAAACTGGTTCCACTGGTTCCGGCCCCGGTGGTTAAACTGGTTAAACTGGTTAAACTGGTTGTTGATGATCGATCAGGTCTCCTGTTAGCCTCCTGTTAGCATTAGCTCCGTTAGCCTCCTGTTAGCATTAGCTCCGTTAGCCTCTTGTTAGCATTAGCTCAGTTAGCCGGTTCTGACCCTTTAACCACGAAGAACGGGTCTTCCATCGACATGTTGCTGGTTCCGGTTCAGTCGGAGCGCAGCTCCATCACACGGACCAACAGAACTCTGGTCCCGTTTGCTCGGGTTCCGCTCAGTGAGGCTCCATCAGATCCCGCTTTGTTTACATGCAGCAGCAGCTTCCGCAGCGGAAGTGACCCCGTGACGTCACACACACTCAGGTCGCGTCATCACCGAAAGGTCACGAGCTGGTTTCAAGTTTCTATTAGTGTGCAAAGATTCTTCTGAACCGTTATATCGTTCCTTTATAACGTTTTAACCTTTATAACGTTTTAACCTTTATAACGTTCACAAACAAGCTCTGCTCGCAGGGTCTATGTTACACACAGCACCGCTGTATACCGTATATACTATATAGTACATACTATATAGTATATACTATAGTATATAGTATAGTATATACCATATAGTATATACTATACTAGTATATACTATACTATAGTATATACTAGTATAGTATAGTATATACCATATAGTATATAATATATAGTATAGTATATACTATATACTATATAGTATATACTATACTATATAGTATGTACTATAATATGAACTATACTATATAACAGAGGTGGGGACTCGAGTCACATGACTTGACTCGAGTCAGACTCGAGTCGTAAATTTGAGGACTTGAGACTTGCTTGACTAACATTGATAAAAGACTCGACTTGACTTTGACTTGGTATTCATGATTTGAGACTTGCGCGCAAGTCGGTCTGACCCGGTCTATAGTCTATCTACGGTCTGACCCGGTCTATAGTCTATCTACGGTCTGACCCGGTCTATAGTCTATCTACGGTCTGACCCGGTCTATAGTCTATCTACGGTCTGACCCGGTCTATAGTCTATCTACGGTCTGACCCGGTCTATAGTCTATCTACGGTCTGACCCGGTCTATAGTCTATCTACGGTCTGACCCGGTCTATAGTATGTTTACGTATGTAGAATGGCGTCACTCCAACATGGCGGCCAGCTAGCTGGCTAGATGGGGTCGTGTCTAAAGGGGAGCCTGCAAACTGTGAAATCTGATCTGAGATCTGCATAAATTTGCAAAAACTCTGGCGGGACTTGCTGCCAGACGACCTGAACAACCCTTAACAGCCTGGAGAGAGTTTCACTAGTTGGCGGCTCCGCTCTAGCCACTAACAAACTAGCTACTAGCTAGAAATGAGTCATATCTGTTGTTTTAACAGCTTTTTAAAATCACATTTTATAAAGTGTTTCTTATAACATATTTGTGACAAAATATTCAAGTTTCATGTCCTCTTTAACTATGTTATGTAGGCCCATATATATATATTTATTTAGTTATTTAATATTTAAATGCTAGCATAGAGGTGAAGCCCCGCCCCTTCCTGTGAACACCATGGAGAGGTGAAGCCCCGCCCCTTCCTGTGACCACCATGGAGAGGTGAAGCCCCGCCCCTTCCTGTGAACACCATGGAGAGGTGAAGCCCCGCCCCTTCCTGTGACCACCATGGAGAGGTGAAGCCCCGCCCCTTCCTGTGAACACCATGGAGAGGTGAAGCCCCGCCCCTTCCTGTGAACACCATGGAGAGGTGAAGCCCCGCCCCTTCCTGTGACCACTAGTATTAAATCTGAAGCCATCAAATGATTTTTACATGAAAATAATTTCAACCATCAAAATATTTTCACATCCATTTTCTGTCAATCAACTAATTGATTAATTGATGGTTTCAGCTGTCGGGAGTTTAATTTATAACTAAACATATTTTATAAACTCTTCATATGTTTACATGAACAAATCTGAATGTGTAACTAAAGCTGTCAGATAAATGTTAATAAATAAATAAATGTAAATATTTGCCTCTGTTGTTAAAGTTTAAAGTGACGATAGAAAGTAAAGTAGTTCAAAGTAACTGTACTCTAAACTACTGTACTTTAGTACTTCAGTAAATGTACTTTGTTATTTTCCACAATGAAAATGAATATCAATGCAGTTTTCTGTTGCTTCCTGTCTCTCTTCTTCTCTTTATTGATATTTAGACATAAACATCCACAGTATTTGATATAAAACAGACGAGTCACGTTTTTAGATAAAAAGTGATTTAATCTGTTTTGTTTTTTAGTCTTTGTGACACCAACAGTGTGTAACAGTGTGTAAGGCTCAGAACCGTCACTTTCAATCAAAATATACATCAGATATAAAACCACCAATCAGCTCTCAGACACCTCACTGTGGTATAAAACACGTATGTACAGTTCAGCTCACCCCCCCCCCCCCGCCCACCTGGTCCCGTTCCTGTCTCACCTGACACTGAAGGTCTGTGATGCATTCAAATCACCTGGGAAAAACCTCCATATGTTAATGTGTCCTGATGTGTTTCAGTCACAAACACTAAACTAAAGTATTATTTACATCCAGCCGGAGTGTTTTCATTGGTCCACTGGTCCCATAAAGACTCCTCGTTAGTTTAGGACGTCGACGTGATGACGACTATGTGATCTGGGGGGGGGGGGGGGGTGTCCGTTAAGCTGACCATACCCAGGAGACCAGAGGTAGCGTCCACTAACACGACATGTCATAACCTCTCCCTAAACAGAACCAGAACCAGACTGTATTATCACCTGCAGATATTATAGAAAGAAAGATGTTTTTAAAAACACTGAGTTGTAATCTGGGGTTCTGCTGGATCATCAAATATCTCACTTCCTGTCTGGCAGCGGTTGAATCGGACGCAGTGATGCTGATCGCAAATAAATACAAACGACATCAACTCATCCTCCAATCACAGCGCTCCGACCACACAACTCTTAAAGACTCACTATATCAGAGGAGATCTACTGTATCCACACGGTGTGGTATATCTATGTCCAGATTATCTCTCTAACAGTGTTTAACTAGATGATGTTTGATGGACTGTGGACAAGAGTTCTGGAGCCTCTGGAATGAGTCAGGACTTCTGTTCTGTTTGGTCCTGAAATGACGGAGGACGAGCCTGAACTGGGACACACCGACTGAGTTTCACAACCTCATCTACCAAAGCTCCCAGGCGTCTTGAATGCATCACGACTCAGAGGAAACCTTCAGCTCAGACGGTGACGTTGAAGTTCAGGTGGACGTCTGAGCAGCTGGAATGTCGACGTAATAATATTAAGACACACAAATAAACCAAACCAGCACCTTCTGGTTTCAGTACATGAGTGACGGCGGCGGGGCTTCTTCTCCGTCACACTCTCATTAATACCTGATGTCCGACTCAGCGCTGCTTTGAAGGCACTCCACGTTACATCTGGTTTTGCAATAGAGACTGAAGTTAAATCCAGTGAAGCGGTCGAGAAATGAATAAAAACATTCCCACAGGAAAACACCATCGAAGCCTGAACCAGTTCACCATCGTCCATCTTTTTGTGTTTTAGTCCTTAAAACCAGGAACCTGAGGCAGGCGGATTTGTTTGCATCTAGAAGGCCGTTTTTGGTTTCAGCTGTAGTGGATCACAAACTTATAAATAAAACCGTTCAGAGAGGCAACGCGAGAGACGAGACAAGCTAACGTGGTGATTCACAGACCTGACAGAACAGGACAGAAACAAAACAACATTCAACAGATTGTAAAAGGCAGCAGAAGAACCGCCGAGACACCAAAAACCAAACAAGTAAAAGTTCAGGAATGATTAAAATATTGCTACAATATTTGATTTGAATAAAACGTGATTGCATACATGGAAATAAAGAAATCAAAGAGGAAAGAATAAAAAAGAGCATCTAAAGTCTAAAGACCAGCAAACCCGCTAAAACAGAATCAGTTCACATGTTTGACGCTACAGTAACCAGCAGTACAAAACACTAAGATAAAGGAAAACAACACCAATAAAATAAGGATATATCTGTAATACATCAACAGTAAACCTTTATCAACTGTAAACCTGCTCTTTGTTAATTTACAGAGGCGTGAAGGGAGATTTGTTTTTTACATGTCAAAGTGGAAGTCATTGTGACTCCAGGAATAAGGCACAGGGATCATCTGAAGGCCAAACTAAGCCTTTCTTAACGAGGCCCGGACTAAGATCTGACAGCTTGAAGGTAAATCCATGACTTCCCAAATGTTGTCAGAGCCGATATTTTAAAGACAAAAGTGTTATTTCAAAGGGGAAACTTCAAAGAAGAGGATTAGGACCACAGGAAAACTGGGAATCTGAGATTAAAGAAAGAATTCTGAGTTAATGAAGTCGGGATTTGAAGAACGTTCGTCAGCGTTCCCGAGAAATCCACTTAGAAGGCCTTAATTCCTTAATTCTGGGATTAAAGTCTGAAGGCAAGAGTGGCTTAAATGTAACAACTTCAAAACAAGAAGGAATATACAAACGCGATCATAGTCTGAATTCTGACTATAATCTGAGAATTCCGGTTTATTCCAAAAACCCTGCCAAACTCAGAATACTGACTTTATTCCCTGACTTCTGAGATTAAATCCAGAATTCTGACTTCCTCCAGTACTTAAAATTACCATAATCCTCTCTGAAGGCAAAGAACCTAAAAATGAGTTTAAAAAAATAATTTAACATCACACCAGACTTCACGGTGGTTTCTGCAGACATGCGTTGGAATGATCGGAGTGTAGTGGACACCATCGAGTCGACGATTCAGATGGTGAAGTCCGCGGCTCAGATGGAGGACTTGGAAAAGGAGACCCGCAGGTGGTGGTTCTCTCCCAGGTCGTGGTTGTGGAACTCGATGAGGGACTCGATGGCCTCCTCCACCGAGCCCATCTGGATCAGAGCCATCTTGTGGTCCTTCCTGAAGGAGAAACCAACAGGAGAATTTCAGACTCTATAAAGGAAGTCCACAAGGTCACATGATTGAATATAGTGAAGTGAAGGGCTTTGGGACAAAGCATTACTGAATGTGTCAGGACAGGGCAAGGACAGGGGTTTCAGGGCAGGGATACTGGCTTCAGGTCAAGACCAAAGGCCTCGGGGCAAGTACAAAGGCTTCGAGACCAGAACAAAGTCTTTGGGCGAGACATAACATGACAAGGGCTTTAGGGCAAGGACGAAGGCTTCTGAACAAGGTAAGTACAGGAGCATCAGGACAAGGACAAAGGTTTCAGGACAAGGTAAGTACAGGGACTTCAGGGCAAGGACGAAGGCTTTAGGACAAGGTAAGTACAGGGACTTCGGGGCAAGGACGAAGGCTTCAGGACAAGGTAAGTACAGGGACTTCGGGACAAGGACAAAGGTTTCAGGACAAGGTCAGTACAGGGACTTCAGGGCAAGGTAAGTACAGGAGCATCAGGACAAGGACAAAGGTTTCCGGACGAGGTAAGTACAGGAGCATCAGGACAAGGACAAAGGTTTCCGGACGAGGTAAGTACAGGGACTTCAGGGCAAGGACGAAGGCTTTAGGACAAGGTAAGTACAGGGACTTCGGGGCAAGGACGAAGGCTTCAGGACAAGGTAAGTACATGGACTTCGGGGCAAGGATGAAGGCTTCAGGACAAGGTAAGTACAGGGACTTCAGGGCAAGGACGAAGGCTTCAGGACAAGGTAAGTACAGGGACTTCAGGGCAAGGACGAAGGCTTCAGGACAAGGTAAGTACAGGGACTTCAGGGCAAGGTAAGTACAGGAACTTCAGGGCAAGGATGAAGACCTCAGGACAAGGTAAGTACAGGAACTTCAGGGCAAGGACGAAGGCTTCAGGACAAGGTAAGTACAGGGACTTCAGGGCAAGGATGAAGGCTTCAGGACAAGGTAAGTACAGGAACTTCAGGGCAAGGATGAAGGCTTCAGGACAGGGTAAGTACAGGGACTTCAGGGCAAGGACGAAGGCTTCAGGACAGGGTAAGTACAGGGACTTCAGGGCAAGGACGAAGGCTTCAGGACAGGGTAAGTACAGGGACTTCAGGGCAAGGTAAGTACAGGAACTTCAGGGCAAGGATGAAGGCTTCAGGACAAGGTAAGTACAGGGACTTCAGGGCAAGGTAAGTACAGGAACTTCAGGGCAAGGATGAAGACCTCAGGACAAGGTAAGTACAGGAACTTCAGGGCAAGGATGAAGGCTTCAGGACAAGGTAAGTACAGGAACTTCAGGGCAAGGATGAAGGCTTCAGGACAGGGTAAGTACAGGGACTTCAGGGCAAGGACGAAGGCTTCAGGACAGGGTAAGTACAGGGACTTCAGGGCAAGGACGAAGGCTTCAGGACAAGGTAAGTACAGGGACTTCAGGGCAAGGATGAAGGCTTCAGGACAAGGTAAGTACAGGGACTTCAGGGCAAGGATGAAGGCTTCACGACAGGGTAAGTACAGGGACTTCAGGGCAAGGACGAAGGCTTCAGGACAGGGTAAGTACAGGGACTTCAGGGCAAGGACGAAGGCTTCAGGACAAGGTAAGTACAGGGACTTCAGGGCAAGGATGAAGGCTTCAGGACAAGGTAAGTACAGGGACTTCAGGGCAAGGTAAGTACAGGAACTTCAGGGCAAGGATGAAGACCTCAGGACAAGGTAAGTACAGGAACTTCAGGGCAAGGACGAAGGCTTCAGGACAAGGTAAGTACAGGGACTTCAGGGCAAGGATGAAGGCTTCAGGACAAGGTAAGTACAGGAACTTCAGGGCAAGGATGAAAGCTTCAGGACAGGAATCGGGGTTTTAGGGCAAGAACGAAAGCTTCAGAGCAGGACAAGCACAGGGACTTCATAGAAAAGACAGCAAATTCAGGGCAAGGATAAGGACTTTTGGGCAAGGACAAAGACATCAGGATACGGACAAAGACATCAGGATACAGACAAGGACTTCAGGACAAGGAAAAAGGCTTCATTCTTCAAGAGGACACCAGGACAAACACAAAAACTTCAGGGCAAGGGCTACGTATAAATATAAAGGTTTTAGGATTGAAAAAATGCTTCAAGACAATACGGAAGGCTTCAGGAGGAAGCCAAGGAGGAAGGCTTTGGGACAAGAATAGGATAGGACAGGATGAAGGCTTCAGGACAGGAAAGGACAGGGACTTCAGGGCAAGAATGAAAGCTTCAGTGGAACGATGAAGGCTAGGATGAAGGCTTCTGGATAGGGCAAAGGGCAGAGGCAGTAACTTCAGGGCAAGGATAAGAGATAAAGATGAGGACATGGGCAACAGGACAAGGACATGGGGTTACAGGGCAAGGATGAAGGCCTAAGGGCAAGAACAAATATTTCAGGGTAAGTATGAAGATTTCAGAGCAAGAACGAAGATTTCAGGGCAAGGACAAAGACTTCAAGGAAAGAACGAAGATATCAGGGCAAGGATAAAGACTTCAAGACGGGACAACCACAGGAATTTCAGAACAAGAAAAAGAACTTCAAGGCAAGAATGAGAGTTCAAGAACAAGGACAGGGACTTTGGGATAAAGGAGGGCAGTCCGAGAGGCAGAGCTTTAATGAATAAGGCAGGCATCAAAAGGCTTTGAGAACAGAGACAGTAAACTGATGACTCACTGGAAGAACTTGAAGGCTTTGACCATGGCTCCTGAGGTGGAAAACAGCATCTTGAGGTCGTCCTCAACTACAGATGGGCTATAAACACAAAAGTAACATTAGCATTAAAGGAAGGTTGCAGGTAGTTTCAGTCTGGTGTCAGGTGTATAACGTGTTCCTCAGTTTGGACTACGGGCAAGGTGTCGATGATGTTCCTGCTCCTGCAGTTGGAGGACTTACGGGATGTTGGAGAGGTGTAAGGTGGCAGAGGGTGGGAAGATGTTGGAGTAGTTTTTGGAGCCGGGCTTCTTGAAGCGGTGCAGGGGAGAGTTGCTGTAGTCTTTGGTCAGGCCCTGGTCCTCGTGGCCTTCACGAGGAAGCTGAACGCTGGTGTGTTTGGACGGCGTGATACGCAGAGGCTTCCCATGCAGCTGCTGCCCGCTCAGGTGGCTCATGGCTGTGAACCAGACAGGTAAAGAATGCTGCTCAAGTTTCTGACTGGATTATCTAAGTATCTTTTATTTTATTTAATTTTTCTTCTTTTCTGTCATACGTTAGCATATTTTGTTTATTTGTTGCTCTCTTTAATGTGGTATTTTTATCCTCTCCCTGTTTACTTTGAAAACAAAACATACATAAGATTTTAGGAATGCAATATTTATAGTGGTAAACACCTGGAAATTTAACTTGTGCACTCCTGCAATTAAGTTTCTGACTAGAACTCTTATGAAAACTTATAAAGCACAACTGACTCTTCATCTTACCCTGAGGGGAGTTTCTATTGCAGTAGCACAGGATAAGACACAATAAGGTAAACTAAAGACAACTATGATATGTTGTTGATAATGTTTGTAGGCTGTTATCTTTGTATGCATCTTCTTTATTGAGGTCTCAAGCATATAAAACCAAATATTAACACCATTTGTTATCATAAGATATCCAGATAATTAAGTTGGCCTAAAAATATCAATAGCATCTATTCTTACCAGCGTCTGTAAGGTGGAACCTGAACTTACCTGTAGGTCAAATCTTCAATTCAGAAAAGTACTTTTGGAAGTACTTTTGGGGAAATGTTTGCATTTATTGTCAGGATGGAACTGGGGACGTTACGATCATAATATCATGGTATACATCTCATCAACAGATGCACCAGATATGAACACTACCTTTGAATAGTTAGTGATCTGCTGCCACAATGCTTGATTGTGTCCAGTCAGATGTGTGAGACATTTTAAAAAGGCTAGAAGGCATCCTATTGGTGGAGACCAGAGGAGCCCAGAAGGCATCCTATTGGTGGAGACCAGAGGAGCCCAGAGGGCGTCCTATTGGTGGAGACCAGAGGAGGTTACCTAGCTGAGCCTGTGTGCAGTCAGACATCTGAACCAGAGCGTTCTCCTTCTTATTGAACAGAATCTTCACTCTCATCACGTCGCCATAAACACCTTAACACACAGCCAGAAACAAACACAAGGTTAAATTCTTGTTAAACAGGAAGTCCTACAAACATAACAGTAAAGCTGGACTCTGTTAAACCCGACAGGAAGCTGGACTCACTGACCCTTCGTCTAACGCTCAGATTAAAGGTGAAGCAGCAGCAGGGAGACGCTGCCGTCACAATGTGGAACAAACACTAACCCATTTATCAATTTAATTTAG
>CAKAOJ020000367.1:165000-170000 GCA_916701645.2 Sebastolobus alascanus
TGACTGTCTCCTGTTGTTGTAGGTGTGGTGTAGGTGTGGTTGTAGGTGTAGGTGAAGGTGTGGTTGTAGGTGTAGGTGAAGGTGTGGTGTAGGTAGGGGGTCTTACCGAAGGCCATGGCCTGGTGCTCCATGGTGGGCTGACTGTCTCCAGTAGTTCTAGGTGTAGGTGTAGGTGTGGTTGTAGGTGTGGTGTAGGTGTGGTTTAGGTGTAGGTGTAGGTAGGGGGTCTTACCGAAGGCCATGGCCCGGTGCTCCATGGTGGGCTGACTGTCTCCAGTTGTTCTAGGTGTAGGTGTAGGTGTAGGTGTGGTGTAGGTGTGGTGTAGGTGTGGTGTAGGTGTGGTTTAGGTGTAGGTGTAGGTAGGGGGTCTTACCGAAGGCCATGGCCCGGTGCTCCATGGTGGGCTGACTGTCTCCAGTTGTTCTAGGTGTAGGTGTAGGTGTAGGTGTGGTGTAGGTGTGGTGTAGGTGTGGTGTAGGTGTGGTGTAGGTGTAGGTAGGGGGTCTTACCGAAGGCCATGGCCTGGTGCTCCATGGTGGGCTGACTGTCTCCAGTTGTTCTAGGTGTAGGTGTAGGTGTAGGTGTGGTGTAGGTGTGGTGTAGGTGTAGGTAGGGGGTCTTACCGAAGGCCATGGCCCGGTGCTCCATGGTGGGCTGACTGTCTCCAGTTGTTCTAGGTGTAGGTGTAGGTGTGGTTGTAGGTGTGGTGTAGTTGTAGGTGTAGGTGTAGGTGTGGTTGTAGGTGTAGGTGTGGTGTAGGTTAGGTGTAGGGTCTTACCGAAGGCCATGGCCTGGTGCTCCATGGTGGGCTGACTGTCTCCAGTAGGCAGGTCAGGTCTGGTGAAGTCGCGGCTCTTCTCGTTGTTGTATTTGACGTTGAGGCTGGTGAGTTTGGAGAAGCTGATCCTCAGAGTGCAGCAGCCGTTATAGATGTTCTGTCCATCCAGAGACTGAAGCACAGACACCACTACTGTTAACTGCTGTTTACCACTATTAACTACTATTAACTACTACTATTAACTACTACTAACTACTGTTAACTACTATATCTACTGTTAACTACTTTCACTACAATTAACTACTACTAACTACTACTAACTACTGTTAACTACTGTTAACTACTACTAACTACTATTAACTACTACTAACTACTACTAACTACTACTAACTACTGTTAACTACTATATCTACTGTTAACTACTACTAACTACTTTTAACTACTATTAACTAATGTTAACTACTATCAACTACTATCAACTACTACTATTAACTACTACTACTAACTACTATTAACAACTACTGTTAACTACTATTGACTAGTGTTAACTACTACTAACTACTACTATTGACTACTACTAACTACTCTGAACTACTACTAACTAATGTTAAATACTGTTAATACCAGTTAATAGGGGTTAGTGGTAGTTAGCAGTAATCAATAGTAGTTAGTGGTAGTTAATAGTAGTTAGTAGTAGTCAATAGTAGTTAGTAGTAGTTAATAGTGGTTAGTAGTAGTTAATAGTGGTTAGTAGTAGTTAATAGGGGTTAGTGGTAGTTAGCAGTAGTCAATAGTAGTTAGTAGTAGTTAATAGCAGTTAGTAGTAGTTAGTAGTAGTTAATAGTAGTTAATAGTAGTTCATAATAGTTCACGGTAGTTAATAGTAGTTAGAAGTAGTTAACAGTTGTTAGTAGTAGTTAGTAGTAGTTAATAGTAGTTCACAGTAGTTAATAGTAGTTAATAGTAGTTAATAGTAGTTCACAGTAGTTAATAGTAGTTAGTAGTAGTTAATAGTAGTTAACAGTAGTTAGTAGTAGTTAATAGTAGTTCATAGTAGTTCACAGTAGTTCACAGTAGTTAATAGTGGTTAGTAGTAGTTAATAGTAGTTAATAGTAGTTCACAGTAGTTCACAGTAGTTAATAGTAGTTAGTAGTAGTTCACAGTAGTTAGTAGTAGTTAGTAGTAGTTAGTAGTAGTTAATAGTAGTTAGAAGTAGTTACTAGTAGAGTGGTGTTGATCAGTAGGAGGAGGTGATACTCACCAGTTTAGCGGACTGGGCCGACGCTCCGTCAGGATACTGCAGCAGAGCCTGGAACTGGCTGTTCTTGGTGAAGACGATGATCCTCAGCACGGTGCCGAACTTTGAGAAGATCTGAGGAGCAGACAGGAAACTGATCAGAGAAATCTCTTCTTCTCTTCCTTGTGTCGCCTGCTTATGCTGTTGTTGTTGTTGTTGTTGTGTTTACCTGGCAGAGGGCGTCCAGGGTGACGGGGTACACCAGGTTCTCCACCACCACCCTCAGCACGGTGCTCGGAGCCGCCACAGAGGGGTCCATGTGAGACGAGGTGAGGGCCCGAAGAGCTGCCTGGGCCCTCTGAGAGAGGAGACATGAACACATGCTAACAGTGGATGGGTGCTGTACAGATGCTAACAGCTGCTAACCATGGATGGGTGCTGTACAGATGCTAACAGCTGCTAACCATGGATGGGTGCTGTACAGATGCTAACAGCTGCTAACCATGGATGGGTGCTGTACAGATGCTAAAAGCTGCTAACCATGGATGGGTGCTATAAAGGAGACGCTAACAGATGCTAACCATGGATGGATGCCGTATAGGAGATGCTAACAGCTGCTAACCATAGATGGGTGCCATAAAGGAGATGCTAACAGATGCTAACCATAGATGGGTGCTATAAAGGAGATGCTAACAGATGCTAACCATGAATGGGTGCTGTAGAAGAGATGCCAAGAGCTGCTAACCATGGATGGGTGCTGTACAGATGCTAACAGCTGCTAACCATGGATGGGTGCTGTACAGAATCTAACAGCTGCTAACCATAGATGGGTGCTATAAAGGAGATGCTAACAGATGCTTACCATGGATAGGTGCTGTAGAAGAGATGCTAACAGCTGCTAACCATGGATGGGTGCTGTACAGATGCTAACAGCTGCTAACCATAGATGGGTGCTATAAAGGAGATGCTAACAGATGCTAACCATAGATGGGTGCTATAAAGGAGATGCTAACAGATGCTAACCATGGATGGGTGCTGTAGAAGAGATGCTAAGAGCTGCTAACCATGGATGGATGCTGTATAGGAGATGCTAACAGATGCTAACCATGGATGGGTGCTGTAGAAGAGATGCTAACAGCTGCTAACCATGGATGGGTGCTGTAGAGGAGACGCTAACAGATGCTAACAGCTGCTAACCATGGTTGGGTGCTGTAGAAGAGATGCTAACAGATGCTAACAGTAATGGGAGAGTTGTACCTCCTGGTTGGGGGAGTTGTCGGTCTTGAGTTCCTTGTGGTTGGAGAACTGGACGTAGACCGGCTGGTGCCTGATGATGGGCACCACTGTGGAGTAATAACCCACCATGTTCTGAGCTGCTTCCTCCGAGTTCATCTCTAAGAAGGCCTGAAGGGGGGGACAGGACAGGTGAGTACGGGACAGGTGAATAAGGGACAGGTGGGTACGGGACAGGTGGGTACGGGACAGGTGAATAAGGGACAGGTGAATAAGGGACAGGTGGGTACGGGACAGGTGAGTACGGGACAGGTGAATAAGGGACAGGTGGGTACGGGACAGGTGGGTACGGGACAGTTGAGTACGGGACAGGTGGGTACGGTACAGGTGAGTACGGAACAGGTGGGTACAGGACAGGTGGGTACGGGACAGGTGAGTACGGGACAGGTGGGTACGGGACAGGTGGGTACGGGACAGTTGAGTACGGGACAGGTGAGTACGGGACAGTTGAGTACGGGACAGGTGGGTACGGTACAGGTGAGTACGGGACAGGTGGGTACGGGACAGTTGGGTACGGGACAGTTGAGTACGGGACAGGTGAGTACGGGACAGGTGAGTACGGGACAGTTGAGTACGGGACAGGTGAATACGGGACAGGTGAATACGGGACAGGTGAGTACGGGACAGTTGAGTACGGGACAGGTGAGTACGGGACAGGTGAGTACGGGACAGTTGAGCACGGGACAGGTGAGTACGGGACAGGTGAGTACGGGAGAGGTGTGTACAGGACAGGTGAGTACCAATACAACACAGTAAAAGTCCTGCACCTGGTTTTTGGCTTTGAGCATCAGCAGGTTGGTGACGTCTCCGAAGGGCCGACCGAGGCTGATGACCTCGGCCTCGGTGATGTCACAGGGGAGCTTACGGATGTGGATGACCCTGGACGGCACGCCGGGACCTCTTAGATCACCTTTGAACTTCTTACTGTCGTTTCCATTGGCTACAGAGGACAGGAAACAGGAAACAGGAATCAGGAATCAGGAAACAGGAAACAGGAATCAGGAAACAGGAAACAGGAAACAGGAATCAGGAATCAGCAGCACATCAGGACCACTTCAGAACTCAGCGGGTCCGTGCTGCACCAGGTGAGCAGCAGGACCGTGCTGCCCCAGGTGAGCAGGACCGTGCTGCACCAGGTGAGCAGGACCGTGCAGCCCCAGGTGAGCAGGGCCGTGCTGCACTAGGTGAGCAGGACCGTGCTGTACCAGGTGAGCAGGGCCGTGCTGCACTAGGTGAGCAGGGCCGTGCTGTACCAGGTGAGCAGGGCCGTGCTGCACTAGGTGAGCAGGGCCGTGCTGTACCAGGTGAGCAGGGCCGTGCTGCACTAGGTGAGCAGGGCCGTGCTGTACCAGGTGAGCAGGGCCGTGCTGTACCAGGTGAGCAGGACCGTGCTGCACTAGGTGAACAGGGCCGTGCTGTACCAGGTGAACAGGACCGTGCTGCACTAGGTGAGCAGGACCGTGCTGCACTAGGTGAGCAGGACCGTGCTGTACCAGGTGAGCAGGACCGTGCTGCACTAGGTGAACAGGACCGTGCTGTACCAGGTGAGCAGGACCGTGCTGCACTAGGTGAGCAGGGCCGTGCTGTACCAGGTGAGCAGGACCGTGCTGCACCAGGTGAACAGGACCGTGCTGCACCAGGTGAACAGGACCGTGCTGTACCAGGTAAGCAGGACCGTGCTGCACCAGGT
>CAKAOJ020000367.1:180000-202500 GCA_916701645.2 Sebastolobus alascanus
GAGGTGCCTACCTTAGTACCAACTGTTATATCTTGGTGGACACTGCTGTGAAGAGAAGACAGCGTGTTAGAGGCAGCAGGAGAAAAACTGAAAACAAGCCAAACAAAGGTCAACAGGGTTAGAGCCTTAGGAGACGGACTGAGGGGCAGAGAAACCCAGCAGAGAGGACACATATCAATTATCAACTATGGGAAGAAGAGATGATTAGATTTAGATATTAAAACAAAAGAAATTAATTTTTTTCGCGTATAGATCAGTGATAAACCTCCAGGTCTGAGCAGTGAAACCTTAAACCTGCATCCTGTCTACCAGCCAGCAGGGGGGGGGGGGGGGCGACGGGGGGGGGGGCGACTCCTCTGGTTCTATAGAAGTCTGTGAGAAAATGAGCTTCTACTTCTGTCTTGATTTATTACCTCAGTAAACATTGTAAACATGAGTTTATGGTCTCAATCACTAGTTTCAAGTCTTCTTCAATACAGCATGATCATTTAGTAAATTATGGTCCCATTTAGAGTCAGATAGACCATAAAGCAGGGGATGCTTTAGGGCGGGGCTACCTGCTGATTGACAGGTCGTTACCACGACGTTGTCCCGTCTGGGAGTTGTCCGTGTTTTCATCTTACAACTTTAACCCCTTAACCCACCAAAAACCAAGATGGAGACGGCCCAAAAACCAAGATGGCGACGGCCAAAAACCAAGATGGAGACGGCCCAAAAACCAAGATGGCGACGGCCAAAAACCAAGTTCGAGACGGCCCCAAAAACCAAGATGGCTACGACCAAAAACCAAGATGGCTACGGCCAAAAACATTTTTCACGTTTCCATGGAGATGAACTGAACTCTGAATGAATCCATCTGTTACTGATGACTCTATCTGTACATCTGAGAAACAGGAAATCAAACCGGTGACGCCACCGTGACGAGGAAGCGTTCCCAAGCACCTCCGAAGGCTGCTCCCTGAGATAAAAATAGTTGAAGGCTGCAGCGCACACCGTATGTCATGTGACGAGGAACAACCAATCACAGCCAGCAGATATATTTTCTTTCTTTAGTAAATATGTGGAGGTAGTTCAGGACGACCAGAACTTTATGATCGGACCGACGACGCCACAACATCCTGTCGAAGGTCAGACTGACTCATTTATCTTTGTTTTGACTCTGTTTAGTTTAGTCTAGTTTAGGCTTCCGCTAAATTACCGTAACGTCATCGTAGCACACAGGTTTTGGTTGCTTAGTAACGGCAGGTGCGACACGAACGCAAACTCCAAAGCAACTTGGAAAGAAAAAAAACGGCACAGCTGGCGTTTTCCATGTGTTTTAGACGCGGCATGTGAACGGCCCCTAGCATTACCAGCTAACTTTAGCAGCTAACATTAGTTCCGTTCTCTTTATCCATCCATGGTCAGCTCCATCGGGGCCGTTTCAATGCATTTAACAGAAATGTCAGTATATGGGTGCTCTACAGTTGTAGCGTCGGCCCATTTGACCACGGAGACGAGAGCGACGGCCGGCTCGACCGCACGTTACCGCCATACGATAACGTTTCCTGTCCGTGCAGAGTTAGCATGCAGCTTTAGCCGTGATGTCTAGCTCTGCTTTCTAATGTGTGAAACTCAAAGTGTTTCCATCCTTTACTGGATGTGTAGTGTTTACCACGCTGGATTTAACATGTGAGGGTGCAGGTCGTATCCACGACGACCCTCCAACGTTTTATACTTTCTGAGGTTTGTTTTGGTTGACGGATACGGAACGGATATGACGTCACGTTACTCAGACTACCACAATAAAAGCGGTAACTTCCTTCTACCTCCACATAGACTCAGATGAAGCAGATATATCGATTCTGGTGTTAAAACATCTGTTTAGAAATCGTAAAAAAAAAAAATCACGATACACAGGTGAATGGATTGTTTCCCGCCCCTAATAAGTAAGATATAATGTACAGCTAGCCGGTCATTGTTGTGAAAGAATCCCCTTCAGGGCGATGCTGCATCACCCTGAAGGGGATTCTTTCACTACAATGACCCGCTCGCTGTACATTATCCCGCTTATTACACGGCTACTTACTGAAGAAATCAATATTTATACGCAAAAACGGTCCGCCAGAGTCCGACATCAGAGCTGCGCCCATAGCAACGGTCTGTTCTACATAGCAACGGTCTGCTATACAGAATAACAGACCGCAGAACGCCGTGATTGACCAATCAGAATCGAGTATTCAACACAGCCGTGTAATAATAATAATTAGTACTTTTTAGAATGAGAATCCGGTTTATGGGTCAGCAGGTTTGCACATAGAAGGAATCTGATTTGGTGAAACAACAATAAACACAGTGAGAATAGAAATATTAAAGCAAGAAGTGCAAGAAAAGGAATGACAGACTGATAAAAGAGAAACACTCAGGTGAACGTGTGAAGTACAGTACATGTACACGTCACCTGTACATGTACTGTACTTCAGGTGTTACGTGTCACATGTAGAAATGAATAGTTGGAGCTCAGCGTCGGAGGAAGGCTTCCCGACAGTGAGATGAATAACTGGCTGGTCGGGCTGGATGTGACTCTGCAGCCTGTCAGCAGCTGGAGACCCTCGGGGGACAGATCAGCCCCGACACAGCTCAAATATTCACATCAGGAACTCAAACGCTCTCAGTCTGCACACAACACCACATCTCTCCTGTGAACAGGTAGAGACAGACAGGTAGAGACACCACCTGTCTGTCTGCAGAGACTACACACATCTCTATACTAATCTCTGCTTATTACTTTTAATGTGATCACAGGAACCGTAAACAGCTGCAGGACTAACTGGTTGATCTCATGTTTCCTCCCTCTGCCAACAACTCAATGGAGTTTCATTTCAGACCCGCGGAGTCTTTAAATGTCTCCAGTATCACCGGTTAGTTAGTTTAATACAAACACTTCAAATACATTCAACATTTAAAACTCAATTCAATCTACATTCAGCTCTAAACAATCTAAATACACTGTTTTACATTTTAGCAGCAGTTACTTCCGTTTGCTGTCAGCTAGAAGGAAGCTCTGCCGAACCTCATCTGAAGAATCAGCATTTTAAAGTTCTCTTCTTAATCCTCAGAACCACAAACCCACCAGAACATAACTCTGATACTTTAAACTGATCAGCTGGGATCATCCTTCTACTCGGCACACATGAAGCTGCATTAGTTATTATAAAAACTACAGTTTTATAAGTGGCTTGTGTTGCGGCAAAAACTCATGTTTAGCAATAATCAACTTTTAATTCAGGCCTTCGGTCTAAACTACATGTGAGATCCAGTTATATTCGTCAAACTGAACTCCATCTGAAATACCCTCATTTTAAAGTTCTCTTCCACATCCTCAGAACCACAAACCCATAAGAACCGGACTCTGATACTTTAAACTGATCAGTTGGGAACATCCTTCAGTTCGGCCCACATGCAACACCAAGCTGCATCAACTCTAACTCAATCTAACCCTATATATATATATATATATATATACAGTATATGTATATATATATATATATATGTATCTCTACCCCAGAGAGGATCTTTAACCCTCAGTGGGCGTGAGGACTCCGTGAAGCTGAAGCTGATCCTTACTGAAGTTCTGCAGGTTTTTTACTGATTCTTCCTCCAGAGATTCATCTAATCAGATCTACAGTTTCAGGTTAACTGTGAGATAAAGCTGCGTGTTTACAGGTTAACGAAGGTTAGGGTTAAATAACAGGTTGAGTTAAAGAAGTTCAGAGAGGAGAGAACGGCCCGTTCAGAGGCTAACGCTGAAGCTAACGCTGCTAGCTTCCTGCTAACACTGAAGCTAACGCTACAGCTAGCTTCCTGCTAACACTCAATCTAACCCTAAATACACTAGATCTGATAGGTAACGAAAACTTAGGATCACAGGGGGGTATTTTTATATCTTGGTGGACACTGCTGTGAAGAGAAGACAGCGTGTTAGAGGCAGCAGGAGAAAAACTGAAAACAAGCCAAACAAAGGTCAACAGGGTTAGAGCCTTAGGAGACGGACTGAGGGGCAGAGAAACCCAGCAGAGAGGACACATATCAATTATCAACTATGGGAAGAAGAGATGATTAGATTTAGATATTAAAACAAAAGAAATTAATTTTTTTCGCGTATAGATCAGTGATAAACCTCCAGGTCTGAGCAGTGAAACCTTAAACCTGCATCCTGTCTACCAGCCAGCAGGGGGGGGGGGGGGGGGCGACTCCTCTGGTTGTATAGAAGTCTGTGAGAAAATGAGCTTATACTTCTGTCTTGATTTATTACCTCAGTAAAAATTGTAAACATGAGTTTATGGTCTCAATCACTAGTTTCAAGTCTTCTTCAATACAGCATGATCATTTAGTAAATTATGGTCCCATTTAGAGTCAGATAGACCATAAAGCAGGGGATGCTTTAGGGCGGGGCTACCTGCTGATTGACAGGTCGTTACCACGACGTTGTCCCGTCTGGGAGTTGTCCGTGTTTTCATCTTACAACTTTAACCCCTTAACCCACCAAAAACCAAGATGGAGACGGCCCAAAAACCAAGATGGCGACGGCCAAAAACCAAGATGGAGACGGCCCAAAAACCAAGATGGCGACGGCCAAAAACCAAGTTCGAGACGGCCCCAAAAACCAAGATGGCTACGACCAAAAACCAAGATGGCTACGGCCAAAAACATTTTTCACGTTTCCATGGAGATGAACTGAACTCTGAATGAATCCATCTGTTACTGATGACTCTATCTGTACATCTGAGAAACAGGAAATCAAACCGGTGACGCCACCGTGACGAGGAAGCGTTCCCAAGCACCTCCGAAGGCTGCTCCCTGAGATAAAAATAGTTGAAGGCTGCAGCGCACACCGTATGTCATGTGACGAGGAACAACCAATCACAGCCAGCAGATATATTTTCTTTCTTTAGTAAATATGTGGAGGTAGTTCAGGACGACCAGAACTTTATGATCGGACCGACGACGCCACAACATCCTGTCGAAGGTCAGACTGACTCATTTATCTTTGTTTTGACTCTGTTTAGTTTAGTCTAGTTTAGGCTTCCGCTAAATTACCGTAACGTCATCGTAGCACACAGGTTTTGGTTGCTTAGTAACGGCAGGTGCGACACGAACGCAAACTCCAAAGCAACTTGGAAAGAAAAAAAACGGCACAGCTGGCGTTTTCCATGTGTTTTAGACGCGGCATGTGAACGGCCCCTAGCATTACCAGCTAACTTTAGCAGCTAACATTAGTTCCGTTCTCTTTATCCATCCATGGTCAGCTCCATCGGGGCCGTTTCAATGCATTTAACAGAAATGTCAGTATATGGGTGCTCTACAGTTGTAGCGTCGGCCCATTTGACCACGGAGACGAGAGCGACGGCCGGCTCGACCGCACGTTACCGCCATACGATAACGTTTCCTGTCCGTGGCAGAGTTAGCATGCAGCTTTAGCCGTGATGTCTAGCTCTGCTTTTAATGTGTGAAACTCAAAGTGTTTCCATCCTTTACTGGATGTGTAGTGTTTACCACGCTGGATTTAACATGTGAGGGTGCAGGTCGTATCCACGACGACCCTCCAACGTTTTATACTTTCTGAGGTTTGTTTTGGTTGACGGATACGGAACGGATATGACGTCACGTTACTCAGACTACCACAATAAAAGCGGTAACTTCCTTCTACCTCCACATAGACTCAGATGAAGCAGATATATCGATTCTGGTGTTAAAACATCTGTTTAGAAATCGTAAAAAAAAAAAATCACGATACACAGGTGAATGGATTGTTTCCCGCCCCTAATAAGTAAGATATAATGTACAGCTAGCCGGTCATTGTTGTGAAAGAATCCCCTTCAGGGCGATGCTGCATCACCCTGAAGGGGATTCTTTCACTACAATGACCCGCTCGCTGTACATTATCCCGCTTATTACACGGCTACTTACTGAAGAAATCAATATTTATACGCAAAAACGGTCCGCCAGAGTCCGACATCAGAGCTGCGCCCATAGCAACGGTCTGTTCTACATAGCAACGGTCTGCTATACAGAATAACAGACCGCAGAACGCCGTGATTGACCAATCAGAATCGTGTATTCAACACAGCCGTGTAATAATAATAATTAGTACTTTTTAGAATGAGAATCCGGTTTATGGGTCAGCAGGTTTGCACATAGAAGGAATCTGATTTGGTGAAACAACAATAAACACAGTGAGAATAGAAATATTAAAGCAAGAAGTGCAAGAAAAGGAATGACAGACTGATAAAAGAGAAACACTCAGGTGAACGTGTGAAGTACAGTACATGTACACGTCACCTGTACATGTACTGTACTTCAGGTGTTACGTGTCACATGTAGAAATGAATAGTTGGAGCTCAGCGTCGGAGGAAGGCTTCCCGACAGTGAGATGAATAACTGGCTGGTCGGGCTGGATGTGACTCTGCAGCCTGTCAGCAGCTGGAGACCCTCGGGGGACGGATCAGCCCCGACACAGCTCAAATATTCACATCAGGAACTCAAACGCTCTCAGTCTGCACACAACACCACATCTCTCCTGTGAACAGGTAGAGACAGACAGGTAGAGACACCACCTGTCTGTCTGCAGAGACTACACACAGATCTATACTAATCTCTGCTTATTACTTTTAATGTGATCACAGGAACCGTAAACAGCTGCAGGACTAACTGGTTGATCTCATGTTTCCTCCCTCTGCCAACAACTCAATGGAGTTTCATTTCAGACCCGCGGAGTCTTTAAATGTCTCCAGTATCACCGGTTAGTTAGTTTAACACTTCAAATACATTCAACATTTAAAACTCAATTCAATCTACATTCAGCTCTAAACAATCTAAATACACTGTTTTACATTTTAGCAGCAGTTACTTCCGTTTGCTGTCAGCTAGAAAGAAGCTCTGCCGAACCTCATCTGAAGAACTCTCATTTTAAAGTTCTCTTCTTAATCCTCAGAACCACAAACCCACCAGAACATGACTCTTATACTTTAAACTGATCAGCTGGGAACATCCTTCTACTCGGCACACATGAAGCTGCATTAGTTATTATAAAAACTACAGTTTTATAACTGACTTGTGTTGCGGCAAAAACTCATGTTTAGCAATAATCAACTTTTAATTCAGGCCTCCAGTCTAAAGTACATCTGAGATCCAGTTATATTCGTCAAACTGAACTCCATCTGAAATACCCTCATTTTAAAGTTCTCTTCCACATCCTCAGAACCACAAACCCATAAGAACCGGACTCTGATACTTTAAACTGATCAGTTGGGAACATCCTTCAGTTCGGCCCACATGCAACACCAAGCTGCATCAACTCTAACTCAATCTAACCCTATATACATATACATATATATATACAGTATATGTATATATATATATATATATGTATCTCTAACCCCAGAGAGGATCTTTAACCCTCAGTGGGCGTGAGGACTCCGTGAAGCTGAAGCTGATCCTTACTGAAGTTCTGCAGGTTTTTTACTGATTCTTCCTCCAGAGATTCATCTAATCAGATCTACAGTTTCAGGTTAACTGTGAGATAAAGCTGCGTGTTTACAGGTTAACGAAGGTTAGGGTTAAATAACAGGTTGAGTTAAAGAAGTTCAGAGAGGAGAGAACGGCCCGTTCAGAGGCTAACGCTGAAGCTAACGCTGCTAGCTTCCTGCTAACACTGAAGCTAACGCTACAGCTAGCTTCCTGCTAACACCACAGCTAACGCAGCTAGCTTCCAGCTAACAGCTCACACAGATCTGTCTCCCCGGGTAACGGAGCTTCAGGATCAGCAGCTTCTCTCCGGAGGAACACTATCCGGCTCTGTGTTGCTGCTGCTGCTCTGAGCTGAGAGTAAAACAGGCCGAAGCTTCATTATCTGGGAGAGAAACACGGAAACACGGAGGCAGAACTCACCCGTCCATTGCACAACACGGAACTGCGGAGCAACAGGTTCCAGCAGCGGATCCGAACCACCAACCACCGAGGCTGCAAACAGACAAAATGGCGTTCGGCTGGCGGAGCTCCCTGATTGGACGGTTAGCAGACATTGTGGGCGTTCCGGACCGGAGCCGGGCGCTGATTGGCTGCTCGGACAGGGAGCGCAACAACAAAGACGATGAAAGATGAAATTCCAGCGATCAGAGATCGTCTATAGAGAAGATGTGTCACTCCAGAGAGAAAACCCGGACCCGCTTCTCTCTGCGGGTTAGTGGGCGTTGTCCCGACAAACAGAACGCGTTTACACGGCTGTGACCCGGATGAGAAGACCCGGGACTACAGCCAGAGAACAGAAGACCCGGGACTACAGCCAGAGAACAGAACCCGTTCACACCTCAGTGACCCGGATGAGAAGACCCGGATGAGAAGACTCGGGACTACAGCCAGAGAACAGAACGCGTTCACACCTCAGTGACCCGGATGAGAAGACTCGGGACTACAGCCAGAGAACAGAAGACCCGGGACTACAGCCAGAGAACAGAACGCGTTTACATCTCGGTGACCCGGATGAGAAGACCCGGGACTACAGCCAGAGAACAGGAACTGGAGCAAACTCTCAAATTCAAATTCGAATAAGCTTTATTGCCAAAGCTAAATTATATATTATTGAATAATTACATTTCACACAAGAAATAATCACAATATAACAAATACATTTAATCATAAACATGTCCAGAGCTTCTAGCAGCTCTTATTCTGTTAACATGTTAATAACACTCAACATATTGTTATTGCTAATGTTGCACATTGTTTTCTTTAGTCTTCACTGAGGAAGTGAACCAACACGGCGGCTCCACAGAAATCTGGTGGTTATCTTTTTTTTTATCTTTCATATTTTATTTCAAAAGTTCAATATAGTAAATTCATAAACATGTTCAGATTTTCAGATCATTACTAAATATTCTGTAAATATATTTTACAGTATAAAAATAATATAAAAATAAAATAAATTATACAACAAATAAACTATAAGGAAAGGAAAAGATGAATTAAGAAAACAACGGGGGTCTCTTAAACAATTGGAATACATTTAAAATGTCTAAATAATCTAATAGTTTTTACCAATTTAGAATTTGGGAGTTTTAAATTTTCAATCATAGTCAAATATGTTTTAAAGTCAGTATCTTTAAAAGTATAAAAGGAGGGTATTCTTTTAAGCCATATCATTTTACGTACATAATATGTTGCTAAGATATTAATAAAATTAATTATGTAAATTTCATCTGCCGAAAAACTTGTAAGTGAGTAATATCTATTCAACTATTGGGCAATGGCAGCTCTCATTACCCTGAAGCAGACTAACAATCACTGAGTCATCCGCATACTTTAAAATAGTTTTATTTTTAAGTATGATATCTTTTTTTAAATGTTTTGAGAAGTTCTTTAAGTAGCATGAAAACAATCTACAAACACATGTTCAACAGTTTCCCCTTCACAATTGTAAAAAGTGTGTCTATTGTTAACAGTTAAATCTAAAAGTAAATCTGTTATCCCCAACACACTAAAGGAAATACATCACTAAACTGTGCATAATATTCATCCCTCCAACACTTGAAGAAGAAACAACTAAACGTTTATTTTATGAGACGTTTCTACACATTTAGGATTCTAAATAAATGAGGATTATTTTGACTCAAACCAATCATTCAATTAAGCTGGAAACCAAAGGAGATGATATTATATTATATTATATAATATTATATAATACTATATACACATTCACACACATTCACACTTCCAGGTGTGAATGTGTGTGAATGTGTGAATGTGATCAGAGGGCATTGCTCTCAGTGAATCTCCCCTGATTAAATAAAGGTAAAAAAACAACAACTGCAGTCTGGACAGTGTGTAATGTGTGTACAGTGTGTAGTGGACAGTGTGTAATGTGTGTACAGTGTGTAGTGGACAGTGTGTATTGTGTGAGCAGCAGCAGCAGGTTTCCGTCCTCGGTGTCCAGTGACACACTGATGAATAAATAATAATAATTCCTCCACTGCTGCTCTATAGGAGATGAATAATTCAGCGCGCACACACACACACACACACACACACACAAACTTATTAGTTAACAAAATAATTATCTCTTTGTCTCGGCATTAAATAAAAACGAAATTTAAACAGAGACGTTCTCGGCTTCCGTACTCAAACAACTTTTCTGAACAAATGAAAAACTTTAGATTTTGCTTTTTTCTCTGTTTGACGGCAGTTTGTTCTGTGCTGCTGCTCAGCTACAATCATCTCTGCTTCCACTTCTTCTTCTTCTTCTTCTTCTTCTTCTTCTCCTTCTTCTTCTTCTCCTTCTCTCAGTGTTATTGTGAGATGAATAAAAGCAGATAAACACATATAGAAGGTGTGAATCGGCCCCTGGTTGAACCTGACTGCTGCCCCCTGCTGGTTGGACACATGTACTGCATATAGTGCTGCCACAAGTAAATAAATACATACATTTAAAAATGAATAAATACATTTAAAATAAATAAAAAATAAATGCAAAAATTAGTAAATAAAAGGAAAAATTAAATAGAAAAGTAAATAAAAAGGGGGATTAATAAAAAGGTAAATAAATAGCAAATCAATTATCAATTAATTAATTAATATCTACATTTATTTTTAAATCATATTTTTGGTAGCTGTAATGACATTAATTTACAGTATTGATCGAGTCATTAGTTTATTGATCAGAGTAACCACAGTGATGATCAGCTGTGATCAGCTGTTACCTTCTGAAGGTGAGATGACGTCAACAGGTAACTGATGACGACACCAAACGTCACTTCGGTTTATTGTTTTTATTACAACTTGAAACGTTTCCGGTTGAAGACGAAACTTTAAATGTTCTCAGAGTTTAATGTTAAATGATCTAAAAAACTTTTATACAAGAATATTACATACTGCATATTAGGATGTGTGTGTGTGTGTGTGTGTGTGTGTGTGTGTGTGTGTGTGTGCGTGCGTGTGTGAACTCACTTTGCCAAACTCCAAGTGCCATGATGACTTCCCTCCTCACAGATGCATGCCGGGAAGTGAAGTCTTTGAACCGGCCGTGAAGGCAGCGCTCCTGCCGGACATCAACTACATTTCCCAGCATGCCCCGCGCGTTTTCTTCCTTCCCTCCTTCCTTCCTGCAGCCTCGGCCCTTCTGCCGTGAAAAGGAAGATGAGAAGTAGCAGCAGCCCGCTGGACCTGGACCTGAACCCGGACCTGGACCCGAACCTGGACCCGAACCGAGTCTGACTTGCAGCGGAATGGCAGCGCAGCGGCTGCTGACTGACGGCAGCCCGAGCTCAGCTGCTGTTCCCCGGCCTTGAACCCGTCTCGACCGCCGCTGGAGTCCCGGAGCTCCGGAGCCTGGAGGAGCGGCGGCTGCCGGGCCGAGCCGGGCCGAGCCGTGCTGTGCCGAGCCGAGCCGAGCCGAGCCCTGCGAACGATGCTCAGCTAGCTGCAGGACTGAAGCCTCGACTGCACCGCACCCTGAAACCAGACCCGATCTCCCCCGGTCCCCCCTTCAGGTGAGAATCAGGCTGCACACCTGGATGTTTACCTGCTCCCCAGAGACCTGGATCTGGGTCCTGATCTGGACTTCTACTGGTCCTGGGTCCTGCTGTCAGGTTCTGTGATGCTTGGTACCTGAAGCCTCCATGTGGACCTGGTGGAGCCGGTTACAGTGTGTTCATGTGTCAGGTGACATCGGGTCCTCCAGGTGTCTCTGGAGACCCTCATCGGGTCCTCCAGGTGTGTCTGTAGACCCTCATCGGGTCCTCCAGGTGTCTCTGGAGACCCTCATCGGGTCCTCCAGGTGTGTCTGTAGACCCTCATCGGGTCCTCCAGGTGTGTCTGTAGACCCTCATCGGGTCCTCCAGGTGTGTCTGTAGACCCTCATCGGGTCCTCCAGGTGACCCCACAGCATCACAGAGTCTGACAGGACTCAGGTCCAGGTGTGTCTGGAGACCCCGATCTCCGTCTCCATCATCAATAAACGTGATCAGATCTGAACATCATCAATACGTCTCCTCTGGTGATCAGTGTGAGACCTGGTCCTGGTCCAGGATCAGGGTCTCACCTGATTGGCTGTCAGTCACTGCTGGTTAATGACATCACCAGTTCTTTTGTTTTCTTTGATGTGATAAAAGTCTTCTTGTGATTGGTGCTCAGCAGAGTCACATGATCCACATTCAGATAGAGACGGAGCTCATGATGTCACCATCAGTGATAGAATAATAACAATAATAATAATCATATCTACACATAATTATATTATTTAAAATGTATGTTGCTGAGCCGACGTCATCACAGTGATGTCGTTTCTACGTGAACAGAATCAGATTAAATTGTTATATATAAAAATATGAACCAGCCAGCAGATCAATAACAGCTGTTATTACAGATCAGCTCTGATCAATAACGGCTGTTATTACAGATCAACTGTGATCAATAACGGCTGTTATTACAGATCAACTGTGATCACTAACGGCTGTTATTACAGATCAGCTCTGATCAATAACGGCTGTTATTACAGATCATCTGTGATCAATAACGGCTGTTATTACAGATCATCTGTGATCAATAACGGCTGTTATTACAGATCAACTCTGATCAATAACGGCTGTTATTACAGATCAACTCTGATCAATAACGGCTGTTATTACAGATCAACTGTGATCAATAACGGCTGTTATTACAGATCAACTTTGATCAGCTGTGATCCCGGTCCCGGTCCCGATCCCGGTCCTGGTCCTGGTCCCGGTCCCGGTCCCGATCCTGATCCTGGTCCTGATCCCGGTCCCGGTCCCGGTTCCAGGTTCTGATCCCGGTCCTGATCCTGATTCGGTCCCGGTCCCGGTCCCGATCCCGGTCCCGGTCCCGGTCCCGGTCCTGGTTCTGATCCTGTGTTGTGTGTTAGTGTCCCTGCAGGCTGCAGCATGGAGCGGTCCGGCAGCATCCAGCTGGACATCCCGGACTTCAGTAACTCGGTTCTGTCGCAGCTGAACCAGCTCCGGGTTCAGGGTCGTCTCTGCGACATCGTGGTGAACGTGCAGGGTCAGAGCTTCCGGGCCCACAAGGTGGTCCTCGCCGCCAGCTCGCCGTACTTCCGGGACCACATGTCTCTGGGCCAGATGAGCACCGTGTCGCTGACGGTGATCCGCAACCCGTCGGTGTTCGAGCAGCTGCTCTCCTTCTGCTACACCGGTCGGCTCTGCCTGCAGCTCGCCGACATCATCAGCTACCTGACGGCCGCCAGCTTCCTGCAGATGCAGCACATCATCGACCGCTGCACGCAGATCCTGGAGGGAATCCACCTGAAGATCAGCCTGGCCGATCTGGACGAGGAGCCGCGGGAGGAGGAGGCGGCGCGGGGCTCCAGGGGCACTAGGACCCTGGAGGCCGTGGTGCGAGCGGGCGGTCATCACGCCGGCCTGCGGCTGCTCGGCGCGCGGGGAGGTGCGGAGGCGTGCGAGGCGGTCAGTCCCGCCGAGGAGCCCCTCAGCCCGCCGCCGACGGTGGAGCACAGCGGGCTGGAGGGGACCGGGGCCTCCGGCAGAGCGGGCAAAGAACCGATCCTTCGCATCAACCGGGCCGGGCAGTGGTACGTGGAGACGAGCAGCGAGCCGGAGCGGACGGGCAGCGCCGAGGAGGGCGGCGGCATGGACCGAGTCAGGATCAAGACGGAGAGGATGGAGGACTGGATCGGAGCCGGGGAGCACCAGGAGGAGGACGGGGGGGCGGTGGAGGAGGGAACCACCGTGATGATCGACACGTCGGGACGCAGCACGCTGGTGACGGGGCCCGTCGGAGCGCTGGGGACCCGGAGCGCCCAACCGTCCTCCAGCTTCAGCGAGACAGACAGGTGAGTCACGGCGAGGAGCCGCCGCAGAACGTCTTCCTGATGCTACCGCAGACGCCTGATGACGACTTCCTGTGTCTTCCTGTCTCAGGTTCAGTCCAACCGGCAGCGTGGTCGTCCTGGCGGAGCGGCAGAGGGCGAAGAGCGAGTCTCCCAGCAGGGCGGACGAGCTGCGACAGCCGAGCTCCCAGGTACCGAGAACCAGACCGCTCCCAGGTGGACTACAGTGGTCCACCAGGAGAACCAGACCGCTCCCAGGTGGACTACAGTAGACCACCAGGGGAACCAGACCGCTCCCAGGTGGACTACAGTAGACCACCAGGAGAACCAAACCTCTCCCAGGTGGACTACAGTAGCCCACCAGGAGAACCAGACAGTTCCCAGGTCTGTCTGGACTACAGTAGACCACCAGGAAAACCAGACCGCTCCCAGGTGGACTACAGTAGTCCACCAGGAGAACCAGACAGTTCCCAGGTGGACTACAGTAGTCCACCAGGAGAACCAGACAGTTCCCAGGTCTGTCTGGACTACAGTAGCCCACCAGGACAACCAGACAATTCCCAGGTCTGTCTGGACTACAGTAGCCCACCAGGAGAACCAGACAGTTCCCAGGTGGACTACAGTAGTCCACCAGGAGAACCAGACAGTTCCCAGGTCTGTCTGGACTACAGTAGTCCACTAGGAGAACCAGACAGTTCCCAGGTCTGTCTGGACTACAGTAGACCACCAGGAGAACCAGACAGTTCCCAGGTGGACTACAGTAGTCCACCAGGAGAACCAGACAGTTCCCAGGTGGACTACAGTAGTCCACCAGGAGAACCAGACAGCTCCCAGGTGGACTACAGTAGTCCACCAGGAGAACCAGACAGCTCCCAGGTGGACTACAGTAGCCCACCAGGAGAACCAGACAGTTCCCAGGTGGACTACAGTAGCCCACCAGGAGAACCAGAAAGTTCCCAGGTGGACTACAGTAGTCCACCAGGAGAACCAGACAGTTCCCAGGTCTGTCTGGACTACAGTAGCCCACCAGGACAACCAGACAATTCCCAGGTCTGTCTGGACTACAGTAGCCCACCAGGAGAACCAGACAGTTCCCAGGTGGACTACAGTAGTCCACCAGGAGAACCAGACAGTTCCCAGGTCTGTCTGGACTACAGTAGCCCAACAGGAGAACCAGACAGTTCCCAGGTGGACTACAGTAGTCCACCAGGAGAACCAGACAGCTCCCAGGTGGACTACAGTAGCCCACCAGGAGAACCAGACGGCTCCCAGGTGGACTACAGTAGCCCACCAGGAGAACCAGACGGCTCCCAGGTGGACTACTGTAGTCCACCAGGAGAACCAAACCGCTCCCATGTGGACTACAGTAGTCCACCAGGAGAACCAGACAGTTCCCAGGTGGACTACAGTAGCCCACCAGGAGAACCAGACCGCTCCCAGGTGGACTACAGTAGTCCACCAGGAGAACCAGATCAAGTCTCCTGAGATTAAGTTAAACTGTAATGTCTGCTGTGTTACATGCTGTTCGTGAACCACTGGCTCCAACATCTCTCTCAGTGTTCATCTAGAACCTCCTAAAGGTCTAGTAGAACCTCTTGAAGAACCACTAAAACCTCCTTAAGGTTCTCTAAATAATGTTCAGATGGTGAAAACTGGAAGTGAACTCGGTGTGTTAGGAAGGTGTTAGCTTCAGTTCTCCAGTAAGTGCCTGCTAGAACCACCTTGGTTGCCCCACTGGATCTCCTCAATGACCACTAGAACCTCATCGAGAAC
Organism: Sebastolobus alascanus; assembly: GCA_916701645.2. Classification (NCBI taxonomy): domain Eukaryota; kingdom Metazoa; phylum Chordata; class Actinopteri; order Perciformes; family Sebastidae; genus Sebastolobus; species Sebastolobus alascanus. Next base: position 195,629 of record CAKAOJ020000367.1, read on the forward strand.
CTCCTCAGTGGTCATTAGAACCTTACAGGACTCCTAGAACCTTCTGAACCTCCTAATTAACCACTTCAATCTTAAATGACCCCCGAAACTCCTAAAGGAACCCTAGAAATCTCCTTAAAGAACGCCCTTAAGGATTTCTAGAACCTCGTTAGTTGCCACTAGAACCTTAGAAAGAACCACTAGCATCCCCTAAAACACTGACAACACCAATCCTCTAAAGGGGGACTCAGGGTCTGGAACCAGAATAAGCCTGCACCTAAACCACCGAAGTTCAGAGCTCTATGTTCCTCCCGTCTGTTCTGGTTCTGGTTCTGGTTCTGTATTAACGTTTGGTTCTGCCCGTCAGGGGGAGGAGCATGCAGCGTTCGATATGGGTGGCTACGAGGACTACCTGAGGGAGCAGGTGGGAGACCGCTGGTACCGCTACAACCCCCGACTCACCTGCATCTACTGCTGCAAGTCCTTCAACCAGAAGGGCAGCCTGGACCGCCACATGCGGCTCCACATGGGCATCACGCCGTTCGTCTGCCGCATCTGCGGTAAGAAATACACCCGCAAGGACCAGCTGGAGTACCACATCCGCAAGCACACCGGCAACAAGCCCTTCCACTGCCACGTCTGCGGCAAGAGCTTCCCCTTCCAGGCCATCCTCAACCAGCACTTCCGCAAGAACCACCCGGGCTGCGCCCCCCAGGAGGCCCACAGCGCCTCCCCCGAGACCACCACCGCCTCCGTCACCTCCAGGGGCGGGCCGAGCGACGAGGCCTCCCCCAGCCAGGAGGAGCCCGAGGGCGGGAGCAGCAGCGGCGGAGGCCCGTACGGCGAGGGTCCCCAGGCCTCGGTGTCCACCACGGGGCCCGACTGACCCCGAGGGAAGGGTCCGGGTTGGGGTTGGGGGGCGACCGACCGGGCCGCTCTGACCCTGATGCACCTGAAGCCAACGGGCCGCTGAAGTCAAAGCAGCGACAGAAAGGACGCCTCCGAGTCCGAACTGAGATTTTTCCGCTTTAAACCGCATCTACCTTCACTAACCAAACGGAACCGATTAAGCTAAATGAAGAAACGCCACACACACTCCAACAACCTCACACAGCACCGACGGCGTGCTCCTCGTCTGCCTCGCCTACGTTACGTTACAGAGTTCTACTTTTATATATTTACAGGTGTTACAGGTTCACAATGCAGCATCGCAGCAGTCTGTCTGGTGCCAAACGACTCAGTGCCGGTCCAACCGTTCAAACTACTCAGTGCCAGTCCAACCGGTCCAACCCTTCATGTTTGCCTCGAGACAATCTGGAGCCGCTCGGTTATTAATCATAATAATAATAATAATCCTGCGCTCGTTAAACTGCCGCGTCGGCATTAAAACATTTAGTTGCACAAAAAGGTTCAATGAGAAAAAACTACGACTGTTAAAGTTCAGTTCTGGTGTGATCCAAGTTCCTCATCTCCACCGACATCAGAACCAAGAACTATCTTTGGTTTCTCAATAAGTCTAGTGGACACAACATTTCAGACTCCTCTCAGTCCTGATCCGGTCCTGATCCTGTCCTGATCCTGTCCTGATCTGGTCCTGATCCGATCCTGATCTGGTCCTGATCAGATCCTGATCGCAGAGTTTTCGACTGTATGCCATGGCCTTCTTCAGCGAATCAAACCTGCTCAGGTGTCATCAGGTGATCTAAGTACAGGACTTCAGTCACATGACCATTACCTCACCGTCTGTTCAACTAACCCCGGAAGAAGGTCATGGGATGCATCTGAAAGCTCCAGGATCAATAGATGTTGATATAGAGGAGTATTAAATAAGAATGAGAGGATGAAGAACTCTGATCACACTGATTAATTAATCAGGCTGTAATTAATTATAGTTTAGTGTTTAAGGACGTTAGAAGGAACCAACCTGAACAGACTCAGAAAACAAACCTCAGATAAGCTACACCGCTCAGTTACCTCTCATCACTACGCAATACAGCTGCTGCAGCGCACAGCGGAGCTCCACCGGGGGGGGGGGGGCGCTCTGATCACCGGCGGGCGCTCTGACCACCGGAGGGGCGCTCTGATCACCGGGAGGGCGCTCTGATCACCGGGGGGCGCTCTGACCACCGGAGGGGCGCTCTGATCACCGGGAGGGCGCTCTGATCACCGGAGGGGCGCTCTGATCACTGGAGGGGCGCTCTGATCACTGGGAGGGCGCTCTGATCACCGGGGGGGCGCTCTGACCAACGGAGGGGCGCTCTGATCACTTAGAGGGCGCTCTGACCAACGGGGGGGCGCTCTGACCACCGGGGGGGCGCTCTTACCACCGGGGGGGCGCTCTGGTCACCGGGGGGCGCTCTGACCAACGGGCGGGGGCGCTCTGGTCACCGGGGGGCGCTCTGACCACCGGGGGGGCGCTCTGGTCACCGGGGGGCGCTCTGACCAACGGGGGGGGCGCTCTGGTCACCGGGGGGGCGCTCTGGTCACTGGGAGGGCGCTCTGGTCACCCCTCTGGTCCACTCACACAGAGCGCTCCGTCACTCTTCTCAGATACTTTTATAAACAAGCACGTGTTTTATTGATTTTTATTGTTTTTCTTGGACACTTTCTTGCTCTGACAATGTGGACGGACGAACAGGAGACCTGATCAGTAATCGTCCGTTAATGACGCGTTAAATCTGCTGCACGGCGGCGAGGAAACAAGTCAAACAGTTGATGAATAACTTCGAATTCAGTCAGGAAGAATAAACAGAAAAAGATTTCTACCTAACAAGTATAATAACTGTCATCATCAAAATGGAGGCAAATTATGCAAAAACATTAGCTTACAAGCTAACAGATGTTTGGTTTAAATGATCATGCAGTTGTTCAGAGCTCATTATTATTATTATTATAATTAATAACAAACCTCAGACCTCCGTCGCTAAAAGAGCTAATGTTTGCGACCGTCAGCTACATGTAGTCAGCGGATGTAAATGAACATTAGCTTGCAAGCTAACACGTTTGCTCACTCATCATGTAAACATTGTGTTCTACTAGTTTAGATCAATTACAATTCATTCATTCATGCTAATAATAAGCTAACTGTTCGTATGAACTGTCATCAGGCAGAAACAGTCAAAAATCAACATTAGCTCATTGTGTACAAACTGTTCTCCTGTAGTGCAGAACATTAGAGTTAACGTAAAATCCTTTGCTAACACAGCTAACATTTGTAAGCTAACTGATACAAACACTTTCTAAAGGCAAACACACAGGAAGCTAACTGAGCTTTGGCTTATTCATTCTGTACAAATTGGTAGAAACCGCCGACCTCCGTTGCTGTAAAAGCTAGCAGTTAGCTAGCAGTTAGTTAGCAGTTAGCTAGCAGTTAGTTAGCAGTTAGCTAGCAGTTAGTTAGCAGTTAGCTAGCAGTTAGTTAGCAGGTAGCTAGCAGTTAGTTAGCAGTTAGTTAGCAGATAGTTAGCAGTTAGTTAGCTTCTTTGTGTTCAGCTGACCAACATTAATATTCCTGATAGAAATACACAGTAAATCAACATTAACCTACAGAGCTGTATGTTAGCTGTTATGCTAATATTAGCTTGCTTACTCATTATGTGCATCGTATTCTGGCTCAGAACTATTATATTAATTACACACCACAGACCTCCATCTTTAAAAGAGCTAAGCTTTAAGCTAAGCTAACGTTAGTTTGCTGATGTCTTAGCCTAGCTTAGCACAAAGACTGGAAGCAGGGGGAAACTGCTAGCCTAGCTCTCTAGCTAATGTTAGCTTCCAGGCTAACAGCTTTTCCAGTCAGAACAGTTTAACTAGAGGAACCTTTGTTCTGCTCGTGGTACCGAGCGCAGCCGCACACGTGCAGTAGAGGTCACGCGTCATGACGACGGACGGTTCTGATCGGGTCATTGATCGGGTCATTGATCGGGTCATTGACCGGGTGGCGACAGGACGAGGAGCTGGACCCTGTCAGACCAGATGGATGTAGTAGCCAGGCCAGACTAAAGGAGCTGGACTAAAGCAAACCCCCTCCAGAGGTCAAAGGTCACCTGCTGGAGGGCGGGAGCAGGTCGGTCGGCCTGGCAACCAAAGGGAAGACGCCGCGGCCACGTCGGCCCACCGAAACAACTTCAGCACTTATCAGAGGATCAAAAACAGAACTTTTTATAGAACAGAACAATATAAAGTCACATATTATCAGACGTATTTAAAGTACCATGTTTTTGTTTATGAATAATGTGGGTAAGCTGGGCGTTAAACCCGCCGGACGGCAGGTCGGCCGGTAGCAGACGGATCGGCCGGTACTGTTTCTACAGAGCTGTGAATCACATTCTTAGTGGACGGCCACTTTTTTATGCAAGTGAAGCCAGCGGCTCTGTCCTCGCCGCGGCTGGCTGGACGCCGTGTTCCTCCCGGCCGCCGCCCTCACTCTTCAGGCTAAACCAGGAACTATCAGGTATACAGACTCTTTCTTTTATTCAGTGAATCGGACGTTTACCTTTCCCTACGTAGCAGAACGCTAACGGCTAAACCTCAGTGCGAGCTACACGCCGCAGAAATAACACGCACCTGTAAATACACTCAGCAGCAGCAGGTAAGGAACGCCTGCGAGTCGCTGCAGAGGGCGGCAAAAACACACCGACCAGAGCTGGGCAACATGGAAGACTAAATCAGTTGTCATGGCAACCACAAGACCTCTTTCCAGTGTACCACGGCAACAGAAAACACTGCGTTCTGATTGGCTGACAGGTCCTTTGGTTTATTACTGCTCACACATGAATATATATAATATATATTTATATATATATATATATATATTATATATATTAGTATAATATATGTATTATATATATTAGGAACTAAATCAGGACGTTTTTAACTCACGCGCAAATAGTGAAAATATTACAGATATACAAACGGAGTTTAGTTTGTTGATAAATATTCACGTTTCTGTCTACATTTATAAACCTTCAGGTGAACAGTTTACACACCTTCACCTCACCTGTAACCATAGCAACCAGTGATGTCACCGTGTCCTGGAGTACACCTGTACATCCCTACAGACAGGTGAGAGGAGACATTTAGTGAGAACACACTTTATAAATACATTATAAATAAGAAGAAACGTTTAAACATCATCAGCCAAAACATCCAGAAATAATTATAATATATATTATATATAATTATTTCATCATGACAAACGACAGAAGAGAAGATCTAATCTGAGGTCAGCTGATATTAAACTGATGGAGAAACAATTTATTTAATTTTTATAGCGTCAAATCATAGCAGAAGTTATCTCAAGATGTTTTCCACATGGAGCAGGTCTTGGATCAGAGTTGAAGTTCTTCCACCACAACGTGAACTGATGGAGTGAAATCAGGATTACTAAACTAAACGGGTCCGATCAGAACCAGTGAAGTGAGGACGTGTTGCCCAGCTCTGAACCACCAACACATCAACCCGTTAACACAAACTCAGTCTGAACCTCTCAGTGACCCAACCATGAGTTAGACCTGGTCCCCAGTGTGAACCGGTCCAGACCGGGTCAGGTCCTCAGTGTGAACCGGTCCAGACCGGGTCAGGTCCTCAGTGTGAACCGGTCCACACCGGGTCAGGTCCTCAGTGTGAACCGGTCCAGACCGGGTCAGGTCCTCAGTACTCTGCAGTGACCGTTTGTTTTCAATGAACTCATCATTTCAAGCCAGTCAACAAAACGCTGCCTCCACAAGTCTCAGCCGGTCCGGTTCGGTCCGGTTCGGTCCGGTTCAATCTATAAAGAAGGAAAAGTCGGATCAGATGAGTCTGATCATATTTACCAGGAAGAGTCACTTTTCTTTTATTACGTTCAGGAAAAATCAAGCTGGTGAATGTGACGCAGATCTGCCTCATTAATATTATATATTATATATATATATATAAAAAATATATATATATTATATATATAATATTAATGATGCAGCTCACCTGCAGACAGGTTAGAGAACAAAGTTTAGATTATTAAAGATTATTCGAGATTATTAGAGATCAGTAACTCACCGCTCAGAATCCGACTTTTCCTCCTCGATGGTTCTTCAGTTTCATCTTCAGTCAAACTGTGAAAACAACTCAACCTCATCATCTTCATCACCTCTGGTCGTCATGGCGACTCAGTCGCTTCACCTCTCCGACCTCTTAACGACCTTCACGTCTCCTCAGCTTCTGGCTCTTTATTTGATTCTTTTTACTGTGTGATTAATGATCTGAATAATATCCAGTAACGACCACAACGGGCCTAATTAATGACTTAATGAATTATAAATCTAATCATTTATCCACGTAATGAGATTACTGTTGATTCTAAAGTATATCCAATAATATATCAGAGGGAGTCAAAGAGGAAACCTTTAGTAAATTAACTTTTAATACTGTACATTTTATTTTGAAGAGGAGGTACTTTTATTCTGTGAAGATCTTTTCTGTTGCATGTCTCTGTGGGGGGGGGGGGGATGGGGGGGGGATTAGTCTAGACTAATGTGAAGAAGCTTCTTTCACCACGATGACCACTAGATCACTCACAGGTCGCATCGCCTCCACAGGAAATAAAGCACTTTAAGTGTCCACCGCCACCGAGCCGCCTCTTTCTTTACCCACAATGCAGCAGTGTTCTCTAAAAGTACTGTTACGTTACAACGTAGAGGTGAAGCCCCGCCCCCTCCACTGAGCAGTGAAGCCCCGCCCCCTCCACTGAGCAGTGAAGCCCCGCCCCCTCCACTGAGCAGTGAAGCCCCGCCCCCTCCACTGACCAGCAGTCATCAGACCGCCAACACGTGATGACCGGCGTGGTCATGACGTGTTGGCGGTGTGAGGTCTCTTTAGGGGGGGGGGAACCAATCCCGTCCCTCAGAGGAAACAGA
>CAKAOJ020000367.1:207500-210000 GCA_916701645.2 Sebastolobus alascanus
GTCTGGTTACAGGCTCCCAGCTTGGTCATGGCGAAGGCGGTGGAGATGCTGATGGGAGACATGAAGATGTTGTCCTCGGGGGTCTTGCTGAGCACCAGCTGTTTGTACAGCGACAGAGCGAAGCGGCCGTTGGCCTTGGACAGCTCCCACACTCGGGGGTTGGTGGACTCGGGGACCTGGTCCGGCTCCTGGGTCGGGTCCTCGGGGTCCTCGGGGACCTCGGGGTCGGGGCTGCGGTAGATACAGCGCGGCTTCAGGGGGAGATCTTTGGGTTTGGCGCTGCAGATGTCCATATTGACGGCGAGGGAGACGAGGGGCAGGAACGCCACAACTAACAGCCAATCAGCAGCCCTCATTCTGCACACAGAGCCAATCACAGGTTAGCTCATATTTCTATTAAAAAACAATTTCTTTATCCTTTTATTTATTGTCTTCTTATTATTTCATGTGTTTTAATTAGCTGCCTTTATTATTATTATTATTATTAATCTGACATTAAATCACACAGTATATAACAGAATAACAGGATGAATTATTATTATTATTATTATTATCATTATTATTAGTTTATCTGGAGGTTCTGCAGGAATATTTCTACTTTTATTTAATAAAGTTGTCTCGTTGAGCTGAGAACAAGAAACACAACCAGAGTTCATAAAGGATCAGAGATAACACACCAGACTCCCCGGACTCACCAGACTCACCAGACTCTCACCAGACTCTCACCAGACTCACCAGACTCACCAGACTCTCACCAGACTCACCAGACTCTCACCAGACTCACCAGACTCTCACCACACTCTCACCAGACTCTCACCAGACTCTCACCAGACTCACACCAGACTCTCACCAGACTCACCAGACTCACCAGACTCTCACCAGACTCTCACCAGACTCACCAGACTCTCACCAGACTCACCAGACTCTCACCAGACTCTCACCAGACTCACACCAGACTCTCACCAGACTCTCACCAGACTCACACCAGACTCTCACCAGACTCACACCAGACTCTCACCAGACTCTCACCAGACTCACCAGACTCTCACCAGACTCTCACCAGACTCACACCAGACTCTCACCAGACTCTCACCAGACTCTCACCAGACTCACACCAGACTCTCACCAGACTCACACCAGACTCTCACCAGACTCTCACCAGACTCACCAGACTCTCACCAGACTCTCACCAGACTCACCAGACTCACCAGACTCTCACCAGACTCTCACCAGACTCTTACCAGACTCACCAGACTCACCAGACTCTCACCAGACTCTCACCAGACTCACCAGACTCACCAGACTCACCAGACTCTCACCAGACTCTCACCAGACTCACCAGACTCACCAGACTCAGACGCTGGTGTTTGCTGAGTCATGAGATCAGATGGTTTATAGATCAATTTTAGGAGATTATTGATTATTTTAAACCTGATTCAGAGAAAAGTTTCTTCAGTTTGACTCCAAAGGCTGAAAAAGATCAATACCTTTACCTCAGGTACACACACACCTACACACACACACCTACACACACACTGACTCACAAACACACATACACACCTACACACACACACACACCTACACACACACTGACTCACACACACACACACACACACACCTACACACACACTGACTCACACACATACACACACACACACACACACACTGACTCACACACATACACACACACACACACACACACACACACACCTACACACACACTGACTCACACACATACACACACACACACACACACACACACACACACACCAACAGGCTGAGCCCTGAACAGAACCAACAGACTGAGCCCTGAACAGAACCAACAGACTGAGTCCTGAACAGAACCAACAGGCTGAGCCCTGAACAGAACCAACAGGCTGAGCCCTGAACAGAACCAACAGGTTGAGCCCTGAACAGAACCAACAGGTTGAGCCCTGAACAGAACCAACAGGCTGAGCCCTGAACAGAACCAACAGGTTGAGCCCTGAACAGAACCAACAGGCTGAGTCCTGAACAGAACCAACAGGCTGAGCCCTGAACAGAACCAACAGACTGAGTCCTGAACAGAACCAACAGGCTGAGCCCTGAACAGAACCAACAGGTTGAGCCCTGAACAGAACCAACAGGCTGAGCCCTGAACAGAACCAACAGGCTGAGCCCTGAACAGAACCAACAGGTTGAGCCCTGAACAGAACCAACAGGCTGAGCCCTGAACAGAACCAACAGGCTGAGCCCTGAACAGAACCAACAGACTGAGTCCTGAACAGAACCAACAGGTTGAGCCCTGAACAGAACCAACAGGCTGAGCCCTGAACAGAACCAACAGGCTGAGCCCTGAACAGAACCAACAGGCTGAGTCCTGAACAGAACCAACAGACTGAGTCCTGAACAGAACCAACAGGCTGAGCCCTGAACAGAACCAACACTGCAGCGTCTCTCAATCTGAATAAATGAACTATTAAAAGATGTTTTTGTATTGATTTCATTTTAAAGATTTCTG